>NDXB01010859.1:0-13393 GCA_002631895.1 Agapornis roseicollis | reverse complement strand
CCCCCCCCCCCCCAGGTCTGGATGCCCCCAAACTTAACCCTGCTCTTCACATTTCAATTACAAACCCCAAAGCCACCAGCCCGCGGATGCTCCATCTCTCCCCATCCTGGCTTGGCGCTCTTCCTCCCTCCTCCTCCTCCTCCTCCTCCTCCTCCTCGGCTGCCTTCCCAGAGCACATACTGAATGCGCTGTTTCATGAGCCTGCCTTGGAGCAGGAGCAGGAATCAAGAGTAAAAACCCAGTTTGCAGGGCCAGTGTGGTTGAGAAGGGCCATCTGGCTGGGCTCGCGGTCCAAGCTGCATTTGATGGATGGTTTTGAAGGTCACTGAGCAAGGGTTGAACACAATTCCCTATTTCCACATATAAATAACTGCATTTCCAAGGGGAGAGCAGAACATGACTGTAGGAAGGGTCCCGGGGGTACCTATGCACACGCTGCCTGTAGAAAGGGGAGGTGAACCAAGGAAACAGGGCCGCAGGAGCATGGGCACATGCACATGCATTCATGCACACACATGTGCATACAGACATACCCCTGTGTGCAATCTCATGTGCACACACATGCATGCCGCATGCACACATCCATACATGCACTCACACACGTGTGACCATGCTCATGTACGCGTCCATGCACGTGCACGCATGTAAATGCACTTGCACCATGTGAACACACACGGGCTCGTGCTCAGAGGCCCTGGCTCTTCCTTGTGAGGGTGCTGAGGTGCTGGCACAGGGTGATGGCCCAGAGAAGCTGTGGCTGCCCCATCCCTGGCAGTGCTCAAGGCCAGGTTGGACACAGGGGCTTGGAGCAAGCTGCTCCAGTGGAAGGGGTCCCTTCCCGTGGTAGGAGGCTGGGACTGAATGAGCTTTAAGGTCCATTCCAACACAAACCATCCCATGACTCTGATTCCAATTCCCGTGCCTTGCCCTGCATTGCACAGACTGGGCTCCAGCACCCAGCAGTGCTCAGGACCTCCTCCCAGCCATGCTGACACCACTCCAACAGGAGCCAGGCTCTGCTGATACCCTGGAGAGCCCTGGAGGAGGTCTCTGTGCTCCCGATGCTCCCCTGTGCCCGTACAGCCCAGCCCCGCTGTGTCCCTTTGCCCTGGCAGAGCAAACACTCCGGGCTCCTCGGTCATCGGCCAGGAATGAAGCATCCTCTGCGTGCACAGGGCAGGGAGCCAGCGGCCGCAGGCAGGGGAGGCAGCGCTGCCGGTGTCCATCACTGCATGACATGAGGTGTGGGTCTGAGCACGGGTCAGCATCCAGCCCGCTTGGGGCTGACACTGCTGGGCTTAGGTGCCAGCACCACGCTGCAGTGAGGATGCTCCCTCTGCCATAGTGGCACAGTGATAGTGGGGGTCTCACCCCATCACAGCACCAGACCCCAATGGATCCTGCATCCCTGAGGTTTCAGGGAGCTGAGAGCATCTCTGCACTGGTCCTGGGAAGCTGGACAAAGTGATGGGCCAGGGTTGTTGCCCTCCTGGGTCTCTGCAATGGGTTTGTGTCCATGCCCAGTCCCACACAGCTCCCCAGACAGTGCTGAGGATCCGATGGCCCCTGGGCAGCCCTGCTTTGGGTGCAAGGAGATCAGGAGGTCTCAGCAGGGCAGGCATGGATGGGAGAGCCCATCCACAGGCAAAGATGGAACTGGTGATGCCACAGCCCCGTGCTAGGTTTGAGAGGATATGGGGCCGAGTTTGGGAGCAGAGGAGGGGCAGATGCTGGAGGGGTGGGTATCTCCCAGCATCCTGAGACCCTCTACCATGCCTGCAAGAGGCAGAGAGCTGTGCTCCCCATCTGGGACACACACCATCCATGGCAGCCCTGAGGCCCTTCCCCTTGCGCCCATGCTTGCAGCCCGGGGCTGGCTGCCTGGTGCAGGTCCACAAAGCGGGGTTACCCCTGGGGATGCCTCCAGCTGACCGGTGGGGTGAGTCCTGCACCCAGAGCCTGGGCACGCAGCCTTGAACCCCTCCATCCACACCCCATGGGGACTGCACTCTCCCCCTGTGCTGAGCTGCTGCTTCCCCCCCTTTTCCCGGCTGGATGAGCAGCCCGGTCACACTTTGGGGGTTTCTTACCCATGGACCCCAGTGCCACAGAGCCCAGCCAGAGCTGTAATAGGCAGAAGTGGTGCTGGGGACGTTCCTCCCCTCCAAACCACGCACCCACAACGGAGTCCCATGCCAGGGAACATCCGAATTCCCAGCGGGCATCAGCACCCCGAACCTATGAAACCCATCTCAGCCCTCTCCTATGGGATCACCGGGAGGTATCGGGATGCTGGCACAGGCGTTGCCATCCCAGCTGCAGCACAAGGAGCGGCCACGAGCGGGAAGGAGCTGGAGCAAGGCGGGAGCAGGGTGCGGATCCACTCCCTGCTCCATGTGCCAGAGCCTTGCCGGGAAGGCTGAGGCGGGTGCTCAGCCTCACCCTATGGGGCTCCAACAGGGGCAAACCCCATTCCTGGGCTCCCTGAGGCCTCACGATCTGCCCCCATCATACAGGAGGTTACAGACCCCCTTTAGCGCTGGTGAGGGCTGGATGGGTTCGGTGTCCCCCCCACCCCGTGTGTGCAGGTATTTGCAGAGGCTGTTTTGGAGCACTCGGGCTGTGCTCCAGCATTCCTGCGGCTCCGGCCGGCCGGGACCTGCTGACCCGACAGCACAGGACGTGCAGTTCCCTGCCTCTGCCCATGGGGAGGAAGAAGCACCAGGCATTCCAAGAGCCCAGCTCACGGCGCAAACCCTGCTCCTGCATCCCACAGCATCCCGCAGCAGCAGGGATCCCACCCGGCAGCAATCCTGGCCCCTGCCCCGGGGCTGAGCTCCTGTCCAGCAGCTCTGCACATAAACAGCACGGCCTCAGCCCGCGGGGCCCTCCCTGCACAGAGAATCCTGATGGATGTGGTCACCGGCTCCCCCATTGCCTTGGGAACATCCACGTCAATCCCTGACTCTTGGTTTACGCTCCCAGCCTGCAGCAGTGCAGACCTCCTGCCTTCTGCCCCTCCTTCCCTGCCTGCCTCAGTTTCCCCTGACCCTTGCAAGAGGTGTGCTGTGCAAGGCACAGTGCTATGGGATGGGCAGTGCTGCAGCACAGAGCACCTGGGCAAGGGCAGGAAGGGACCACTGAGACCTCATCCTCACTCCACACATGCATCAACACAGCTCCGAACCTGGCATGCCCTTGGCTCTCAATACATGGAGATGTAACACAGCAGCAGCTTGGGAGAGGTGCAGCACAGCATCGAGCATCTCTCAGCCCAGGGAAGGGTTAGGATGGCCCAGGCTTCCCAACCCAAACTTTGGGAAGCACCACTTCCAGCCAGCCTGCGATGGTGGATTTGAGCCCATATTCATTGAATCATTGAATCCAGGCTGGTTTGTTTTGGAAGGGACCTTAAAGCTCATCCAGTTCCAACCCCCTGCCACTGGCAGGGACACCTTCCACTAGAGTAGCATGCTCTGAGCCCCATCCAACCTGGACAACATCAGGCTTCACCCTTCCTTTCCCACCAGGGAGGGCCTCCTGGCTCAAAGATGCTGCTAAAAGCACCACCTCTCAGCTCCCTTCACCCCCTGCTCCGAGGTCGTGCCCTGCTTTGCTCTGTGCCCCCATCACCATGCAATGCAGTCAGCAAGGACAGCTTCCAGCATCCCCTGCCTGCACCAGCCTGCCTGCATCCCCAGCCCCAGGGCAGTGGTCCAAGCAATGGGCAGACCCTGAGTCAGCCAAACAGATGGGCTTGGGTATGAGCAGCCAAGAGGCCCTGTAAATACATGTCATTGGAGGACAGGGTTCCCACCAGTGAGTATTTGCCTGGCTGCCTGTGTGTGCTCGGTAGGCAGGGGGATGCTCGGCTGCTAATCCATCTAATCCTGCTCTAGGCTGGATTCGCTTTAAAACATAAATAAGTGGCTGAGAGCAGGTTTTGGTCCATCTGACTCAAACACTGGGCTCTGATGGGGAGAGGCAGAACCACAGGAGCCTTATTTACATTGATTTTCACTGAATGCACCGCTTGGATCAAGGAATTAAAGGATTACAAGGCGAGAGCCACCTGCAAATCAGGCGAGGGCATCCCAGTCGGCACATAGGATGTGAAGATCTGATGAGCCACTTGCCTGTACTTTAACCCCTGTTTAGTGCCCCATTTCCATATTCACAGCCAGTGCCCAGGCGTGCATGCAAATGAAACAGGGCCCCATTCTTGAAGCTTTGGATAAAGCCCAGAGGGGTGTTGCAATAAAACACCTAAAGCACCCCAATGGTGCAGCCCTGGGTGCTCATCAGATCTGCTCAGTCCTGGAGCACCCCATGGGGACAACAGGATCCTCCCAAGCATGCAGAAAGCAGCCATCAAGGATTGCCAGGGATGGTTTTTCCCACCCCATGAACTGAAGAGCATGGAATGGATGCTGCAATGACCTGGGCAGCAGCCTGCAGGGGTGTCTGCTCTGTGTAGCTGGGGCAGGACCTGCTCTTGTATTGCATGGACCATGTTAGGATTAGGGTTAGGCTTGTGCTATTGTTGTGGTTATGGTTAGGTCTAGCTTAGGGTTAGGGTTAGGGTTACAGTTAGGTCTAGGTTAGGGTTATGTCTAGGGTTGGTAACAGAGCTCTGGTCAGCTTCTTCCCCACCCCAGAAAAACCTCAGGAAGGGCAGGACCAGGACTGGCTGGTTTTCTTGCATTAAAGCAATGCATCATCTCTAGAGCAGGTTTTGCTTGGCTTTTGGGAAAGGGGAATCATGACTGCAGTGGTGTTCCAGGAGGCCTGATGGGACCTGCACCCCCTGTGCACCAGGCACCTTCAGTCAGGAGCCAGGTCTGGGTGATGATCTCAGGGCCAGTGGCTCTCAGGCTCTCGCACACCCTCCTCATCCTGCTTGACATGGCAGGGCCCAAACAGCCCTTTGTAGAGATTCCCCTCTGTTCAGAGACACCCTGGCTGCTCTGCCTCCTGTCTCCAGGATCCCTGGTACAGAGCCGATGCCCACATCCACCCATCCGCAGTGTGGGAAATGCCTGACCCAGATTCAGGGCTCATTTGCAAGTCAAGTTCCTCATGAAAAGCAGGTTCTTGATGCTGCATCTGACCATGAGTAACTCCACGTGTTTGCACAACACCGGCTTGTGCCATCTCGCTTCCCTTTCCATCCTGACGAAACCTGGTGGCTGGGCATCACCTTCGGTTGGGGCTGGCAGGGCCCTGCTGCACATGGGTAATGCTGTCCTAAAGACACCGGCAGGACTGGGGCCACCAGGTTTCCTAAGCCAGGAAAACCTGTTTGCAGGTGAAGTATCTTCAGCTTGTAAAGGAAGACCTGGCTACAGGAAACCTGGAGACGGCTTTGGACAAGGGCCTGCAGGGACAGGGCAAGGGGAATGGCTTGAACCTGCCAGAACAGGAGAGATTGAGTTGAGCTCTTAGGCACAAGCTCTTCCTTGTGAGGGTGCTGAGGCGCTGGCACAGAGAAGTGCCCAGAGAAGCTGTGGCTGCCCCATCCCTGGCAGTGCTCAAGGCCAGGTACAGGGGCTTNCTTCCTTGTGAGGGTGCTGAAGCGCTGGCACAGGGTGCCCAGAGAAGCTGTGGCTGCCCCATCCCTGGCAGTGCTCAAGGCCAGGTTGGACACAGGGGCTTGGAGCAAGCTGCTCCAGTGGAAAGGGTCCCTGCCCATGGCAGGGGTTGGAGCTGGAGGAGCTTTGAGGTCCCTTCGAACCCAATACAGGCTGGGATCTATGATTCTCTCCCAAGGTGTTGCTCTGCCTGTGGGGTTATGGATGAGCACCCACTGCAGAGCAAGCATCCAGGTCAGCACCCTCAGCACTGACTCTCCTTCCCTGACCAGCTCAGTCCTCATCCATGCTGCAGGTGCTGAGCAGACCACCCCCGTGGGACAGACTGGTGAGTGGATGTCCCACCGAGGGCCAGGGTCCAATACCTCCCATGACATCTATCATCAATAACCTGGGTCTTCTCATTTTCTCTTCTTCTGCCAGCCCAAACCTGAGGATCATACAAAGACTCTGGCAGGGTTGAGCCCAGCACAACTCGATGGAGGTTTTGATGTTCCTATGAAGCATCGATCAGTTCCTTGCTAATGCTGCAAAGTCAGATTCCGACAGTGGAGAGGGCACCACGTTTTGTTTTAAAAGGGTTCTTTTCATTCGCAAGCTGTGTCATTAAAAGCTTCAAATCCTGACAGTGAAACCCTGTAGCAGATAACACGCAGTCCGTGCTGCTCGGAGGCAACTGCTCCTCTTAACCTGCTTTTCCCCAGCCGTCTCCCATGGTGTTATCTGAACTGCCCCCAGCCATCCAGGCCTCTGATGAGAGACTCCTGAAGCTGGTACTGTTGACTCCTTAAATAATGCCCAGAGCTGCTTATTGATTGCAACGTGCCCCCCCGCTCCCCTCGCCCCAAGGGCTCGGGTGTAATCAGTGTCTCTGTACAGTGGCACACAAGTGCTGCTCAACGCCAGCTCCTGCCTCAAGCATCTTGTCATCCACTGTCTGCATCCCATGAGCATCCAGATCAAGCCCCGCATCCAGCCCTCTCACCCCACAACCCTTCCTCCTCCTTCCACAGTGAGTAGAGGATGCAGAGCAATGGAGGAGAAACCCTCATTTTGTTTGCACACCAAGCCAGAACCATTTGTCCTATGCCGCAGGGACACGAAAGGGGTCCCACTGCCACCAGTGGGTTGTGAAGCCATTGACACTGGCTCTGGGGAGCCAGGGCTGAAACGCTGCAGTGCTACATCCAGTGAGGGCATGGGGCTCTTCTAAGGTGGGTAGGAGGACCCGAGTGCAGGGTGATGTGCCCCAGGCAGCCCAGTGAGGGTGGGAACATGGGGCACAGGCACCCTGTTCTCATCAGTGGTGGCCTGGAAAGGGAAATGTCCTCTGGAAACCATCACCATGAGCTGCTTTGCGAAGAGAGGTGTGCAGGGAGCTGCCAGTGCTGCAGTCAGGTCTGTGGCAAGGAAAGCTGCACAAAATAGGCTTTTTATTATGAAAAATCACCGAGGCACACAAAGCAGGGCAGCCTGCCTGCAGAGCCAGCGTGCAGCTTCACTGCGAAGATGCAGTTGGCCCCACAGCACCCCTGACCTTACACCACATCCAAGCTCCCCACTCAGGGGCCTCCACTGCTGAGTCCTGCTGGCGTGTGACCCCTGGTCCAGGGCACACGAGCATCCCTGGGTTCCCCTGCATCATCCCGATGTACCACAGCTCCCAGGCAGCAGGCACAAGGCTTCCAAGCATCTCTTATTAGACCCATCCTTGGGTTCTCCCCATCTCCTTTCTTGTTTCTGGGCTTGGAGAAGGTGATAGCGAGAGCTGGATTTGCCAGGGATTCCTGATTCCACAAACTGAAGCTTTAAGGAAAGCATCCAATGGTGCAACAGAATGGAAAGGCTTCACCCATGTTTTCAGTCCAGGAATGCAAGAGCCTGAGGGACATGGGGGAGATGGCAGGCGCAAGAGGCAGGTTACATGTGCACATAATGGAGTGGCACGAAGGTATTAAACCCTGTCAGCTCAAGCCAGGAAAGACTTGGAGGAGCAGCTTGCTAATGGTGTAAAAGCTGGTAATAAAAGCCTTTTTCAAATACATCAGAAGCAAAGAGCCTGCCAAAACGTCTGCAGGGCCAAGAGATGGGGAAGATGCAAGAGAAACGCTGCGAGGAAAAGGTCACACAGATGAATGATCTGCAGCATCCTTCACAGGAGGAGCTGCGCAAGGTGTCTGTGCCAGGGCAGTGCTTTGGGAATGGGGCTTTGGGAAGCATTTCAAATGGAAGCATTTATCAGAACCAGGAGTGAATCACCAGGATCAGGTGGATTTGAGTGGGGAGATGTGAGGGGTGAAACCCCTGAAGTATGGAGCTGCAGTTATCCTGGTAGCACAGGAATGGGGAGGGCGGATGAGCCACCCTTGGAAAAGGGCTTGAGAGGGGACCCCAGGGGGCTGAGCAGAGCCTGGCTCTGTACTGGGAGGGCACAAGGTGTGTGGGGAGATGCTGTGTTAGTTTATTAGACTGTATGGCTGTGATGGGTAAAACCAGATGTTCCCAGCACACAAAGATGTGCCCTCAGCACTGCAGGCCTCGTGCCCCCATCACGCTGTTCTTCACACAGCCTGATGCCGTGCTCCCACCCCCATGTCCCTGGGGAAGGGGAGGATGTGCTACCAGCCACATCCCCTCAGCCACCACAACCTCAACCCAAGCTGGTCATTAAGCTCAGCCCCTGGGTTGGCACAGCTGCCTGCCCTGGTTGGGCTCTTCCCTGTGGATGGGATGAGCTGCGCCTCAGATGTGCTGCTCTCTCTTAGGGAAACGGGAATGTCCGGGTATCATGTACACAGCTGCAGTGTGGATGGATCCAAGAGTGAGGAGTTGAGTAATCAAACCGCAGAGTAAATTCAGCACCAGGGAATACAAGGTGATGTACATGGGGAAGAACAAGGCTACAGGGATGTGTGCAAGAGTGGACTCTGAATCAACTCATGTTAATGAAAAAAGCAGCAGAGAGTGCAGCAAAGCCATCAGTCCCAAACTCAGTGGTGGTCCAGAGGGCAAAGTGAAGGAGAGGAGCAGGGAACAAAGCAACACATGGTTTTGCAGCCACATGAAACACACAATGCATCCCTGCCACCAAAAAGGGAAATGCAAATGACAAGGGCACCAACAGGCAGAGGATGAGGGTATGGACTATCTATCTTCACCCCGGTGGAAAGAAACCAAGGCCCTGTGGTGTGGGGAAGGTGTGAACCAGAGGTTTGGCAGCAGTTTGTGAAGCCATCAGCAGCACTGGGAAGGGAGCATTGGTGTTTCTCACACTGCAGGAGCTGAGGTTACCCCTTAGAAAGAGCAGGTTAAACCAAACCTCCTGCAATCACACTGTGGGATCCATGGCCACCCAATGCCGTGGAACTCAAAAGGCCTTTGGGCTCAGACTGGGGTCAGGAATCACAGGGTCATTGGAAGGTGTAGGCTGGAAGGGTAGAGCAGGGACACCCCGGCTGCCTGGGACCAGAGCACAGGGATCAGGAGCATGGATGTAACTGAGAGAGCCAAGCTGCTGTGCCAAAGCTCAGCTGAAGGATGGTGAGCCTGTGCTGAGAGGCGCCAGTGCAAACCACAAGAAAGCCAGGCTGGGCTCCTTTGTAGCACTCCAAGCTTGACAATTAATGCTTGCAAGCCACTGAATTACAGGCTGGAGACACTGGGAGTCCAAATTGCAGCTAACGAGTGCTGTTGATTGGCTTTCCGGAGGCCATGGAGACACAGACACTTATTCTTAGAGACACGGATCCCAGAGGGACCATGGCGGACACAGGAGTCTCTCCCGCAGCACTCGCATCCTCTCTGTCCTAGCGCTGGCAGCAATCAAGGTTCTCTTCCATGGATGAGGAGGGAGGCAAGGATGAAGGGAAAAGGTGGCCATCAGCCCTCGCCCCCACCTATTTGTTCAGCCTCAAGCATCCCAGCTAACTTTATCGCCTCTTTTCGTGCCATAGACCTCCATGCTAAAGGGCGTAACTGAGAGCGATGCACGAGGCTGAGCAGGTACCTGTCCCCTGTGACTGAGGATGCTCTGGCAGCAGTGGCTCGGGAGCAGATAGAGAAGGCTGGATGGGACAGCTGGGTTTCCTTAAGGCAGACCAATGGTGCAGAAAACTAACCACAGCATCAAGAAATCCTATGGAAGCATCACATCACCAGTGCTGCGCAAACACTCCCGCTTCTCTCTGCTTCTAGACGCGCCATCCAGCGCAGGAATGGTTTTGCAGTCAGTGCATGCTTCCCATGACAGTACCAATTAATTGCTAGAGGTATCCGAACACTTGGTTTTCTCTCCATCTCACCGTGTGCTCCTGTCCTTCCTCTCATCCCCACGCTGGATTTTACCTCCTTGATTATCTCTGTGTTCATGCTCTCCAAGCACTAGCCAGGCCTGAGCCTGGCATCTCCCGCTGTGGGTCAGCTCCAGCACTGACTGGAGCAGCCAAGGGCAACCAGCTGGAAAATCACCAGCATCACTGCTCCAAGGCCAAGGCAGCCCTGTCCAGGGCAGGTCTCTGGCTCTGGGGCAGCTGCATCACCTTGGGAAGCTTGCCTGGTGCACGCAGGATGAGCTGGTTCAAGTGCTGGACCGCAGCAGCCTCCCTTGGGGCAGTACTGGACAGCCCAGGGCATTCGTGTGGGCTCCTGCAGTGGTTGAGAGACAGATGTGGGGCTCCCACAAAGGCAGCGTTAGAGGTGAATGAGCAGGTTTGTAGGGGAGGATTTATTCACCAATGCAAAAAGCAAATGCCCAAATCCCACCGCTGAAACGCATCACTGCACACCTGAGGATGTTCCCAATTGGATGCTACATTTCTCAATGCTTACAAGCTTGGTTAGGGCCGAAAAGGCTGATTTCTGAGGCTGTCAACAGCTTTTTGGGCAAGGAGGATGTTTGTGCCTTTGGCAAACTCCCCAGGCAGGAGATGGATGTATCCCTTATGCCCCTCACCTTGCTTAGGGTGAGACAGGCTTAGATCCTGTCTCAGCTGGATGCACAACAAGGACCTTCTCCCTTCCCAGCTCTCATTGCACCAATGTCCTTGTGTCCTGGTATCCACGACACCTTGGCTGCATCCAGCATGATGTCTCCAGCTTCAAAACCAGCAGCCTGAAAGGTGGGAAAGTGCAAGGGGTTTGGGGGGAATTTTGTGTGTGTTTGGGGTTGTTTTAATTCCCTGGAAATCCATATTCCGAGCGGGTGCACCGTCAGGAAGCAGTGGAATCTCCAGGCCTCTTTGAGTTGAATTGGTCTGAGTCACAGGGTGGTGCGTACCCAGCTCTGCCTGAAGCTTGGATCTGGACCAGGCTCAGTGGTGGATGCTGAGGCTGGGCACCACTGCATGTCACCACATAGACATCAGTGGGATTCATGGATGGACCCCACTGACTCAGAGATAAGAGCTTCCCAAAAAAGGGTTCACTGCCTTCCCAGCACAGCCAGCCTGAGAGAATGAGCTTCTATTTTCTCTGGGTCCCCTTGAGAGCAATGCTTTTGTCCCAAGGAATTTGGAACAAATTCCCTCTTACCAATTTGAACCCATCCTTTCACCAAAACCCCCATGGATCGGATTTTCTTCAGTTCTCCATTTATTCTGTTGAAATGATGATTTCCCTTTTCCATTTTCAGTATGCTATGTCCCATGTCCTTTTGCCAGACCCTGGCTACCACAGGTTGAAGAGCATCAGCCTCGTTCCTAGGGTACCATTACACCCGGTGGTGTAATTTTTGCCTTGCTCATGCCTGATTTTACATCTTCCCATTTGAAAAGCAGCACAAAAGGCTGTGGGTAAAGAATAAAGCTGAAAAAGCTAAACTAAACAGAGCCCATAACAAATCTGTGTCTCCCACTGCTGGAGTTGGTAGCGGCAAAACGAAAGCAGCGGAGGAGGTGGGAAGGAGGATGGGCAGCTCAAATCTCACCCAGGTCATGGCTGTTTTAATCAAGTGATTAGAAGTCTTTCTTCCCGCTGGGGAAAGAACATAAACCACAGGCAATTGGGGCATTTCTTCCCCAATGCTATTGCGTTCCCCTCCATAAAGTTCACCCCTGAGTGAGCTTGGTGCTGCCAGGTTCTGGCAGATGTCTCTGAACATCCCAGAGGCTGCACTGATTTGCTCAGGATGGTGATTTTAGAAGGAAGGCTGCAAGTGATGGAGGAGAGCAGGACATGGACCAGGCGACCTTTAAAGGTCCTTTCCGATCTGATTCTGGGAAGACTCGGAGGGTTTAAGAGGGCAGGATCCTGTCCCACAGCCGGGGCCAGTGGGCAGCCCACAAGGGCTCCATTTCAGCAGTGCTCGTGAGCAAAACCACAACCTCCAGCCATCAACCGTGCAGCACCCGTTAGAAACAGCCCCAGGGATCAATGCAAAGCCACCAGGATCCTGGATGGAGCAAGTCCAGGCCCATCAGCAAAGCCAAGGACACACTCGCTTGCACAAGGGAAGAGCAGTGATGGCCATGGTCGAACTCCAGCCAGAAGCTCTACCCCATCCTCTACAGAAGCTGCTCAGCTCAGAGGGATCTCATGGGGTCACCCATGTTCTGGGAACAGGAACCCTTCTGTACATGTGGTTGGACCCTAGTAAAGACATTCATCTGCTTTTTGGTACCGAGAGGTTGTCCCCCACCTTCTCCCGGGCATCTCCCTTGACGAGAAGCATCTTGCATGCACATGTTAGAAACCTGCTACTTCTCCATATCAGGAGGGGTTGCCTCCAAGGCAGAGTTTCCAAACTCCTTTGGGGTAATGATGAGATTATTTTGGGATGACAAAGCTCCCTGGACAAGTTACAGGGACAGTTCATTGGCACTTGGTCAAAGCTAAATACCACTGCATTCAGCAATGTGGACATGGGAGGAAGATCTCAGCTTGCACAGATAAATCAGACACGAGGGTTATTTCTAAGAAGACGTCATTCAGACAGCCTGGTGTTACAGTATTTCTTGGGATAGGCTGACTGCAAGGAGTTCAGAAAGCTGAAGTATGGGTGATGAGACGTTATCTTGGAACCAGCATATTCACTTTATGGAGAACGGGGCTAAGATGCCCATAAATCTTCCTAAGAGCATTTCAGGTATTTTTATGACTCCTGTGTGGGATTTATTGCATATTTTCAGGAAAAAAAAATAAATATATAATTTGAAAGAACATTGTCAAGCAGTTTTATAGCTTTTATTTATTTTTTAATCTCCATTGTTTGCAAAGGCCTCCTCAGAGCTGGGAAATGCAATTCGGCCCCATCGCATCCAACACACAAGGAATTCCTCTCCCTTTCTGGAATAATGAGCAGAGGCAGAGGTAGTGTGTGCTGGGCACTGATGGGTGGTGGGTTTGGTATCCCTGCGGCAGAGCCAGAGCAGCACCGGCCATGCTTCCATGCATGGATTCCATGGATTTCAGCACAGGCAGTCGGTGTGCTGGGTTTCACTGCGGGAGAGGAGCAGGGAGCTTTCCCATTGTATTTAAAAGGCCCTTTTTCCAGTGCTGTTGAAAGACCCAACGTGGACTGGCATATCCCAAAGACTGCCTTGGGAATGCGAGCAGATAAGGACTGATGCTGCTGGGGAGATGCTCTTCAATTATGGACGAGAGGGTCTGAGTTTTAACTGGTTCCACCAGGACCCCCTTTTCCCTCAGATCCAGCTCACGCCCAGGCTGGATCTTGCCCAGATCCTGCAGCTCCTGCCCAGATCCTGCAGGTTTTCCAAACCTGCAGCACTTCTGGCCAGAAGTAAAACCCTGGAGCCCTCTTTGGAAAGCCTGAGCTTACTTGGCCCTCCTGTTAGTAATTGAGA
>NDXB01010856.1:9193-22356 GCA_002631895.1 Agapornis roseicollis | reverse complement strand
CACCTGGAGCCTTGTGTGCAGTTCTGGTGTCCTCAACATAGAAAGGACATGGAGCTGTTGGAATAAGTCCAGAGGAGGGCCATGAGGATGATCAGGGGATTGAAACACCTCCCATATGAAGACAGACTGAGAAAGCTGGGACTGTTTAGCCTGGAGAAGAGAAGGCTGCATGGGGACCTCCTAGCAGCCTTCCAGTATCTGAATGGGACCTATAGAGATGCTGGGGAGGGACTCTTCATTTGGGACTGTAGTGACAGGGCAAGGGATAATGGGTTCAAACTGAAACAGGAGAGGTTTAGATTGGATATAATGAAGAAATTCTTTCCTGTTAGGTTGGTGAGGCACTGGAATGGGTTGCCCAGGGAGGTTGTGAGTGCTCCATCCCTGGCAGTGTTCAAGGCCAGGTTAGACGAATCCTTGGGTGGCATGGTTTAGTGTGAGGTGTCCCTGCTTATGGCAGGGGTGTTGGAACTAGATGAGCTTAAGGTCCTTTCCAACTTTAACTATCCTGTGATTCTATGATTATATGTCATAAGGAGCGACCCATGGTTTTGAGGACATTCTCAGCCCCAAGTGTAGTCTTCAGGGAGACTCAAGCAAGAATGGAACATTTTCTTTGGGCCTTCCCTAAGGAGTTACAAATCTCTCCAATCAAGTCCTATAAAAGAAGGATTAAGCATTCCCTGGGATAAAGCTGGCTTTAAAGTGTGCATTATAAACATAGGCTGGAGATTCCCCAGGTCTGAGCATGGTGCAGCTGAGAGTTGCTGCAGTATTTGCAGTATTCAGTATACTCACACATTCTGCATCCAGGCAGATGCTCTTTGTTTATTCAAGGAACTTGCTGGATGCTCCCTGTGCTCTGCTCACTTGTCCTCCTGTCTGCCTCCTTTCCTCTGACTGCTGCAGAGGAAGAAAACATTTCCTGGACTGCAATTATTAAAATACATCCATTTTAATGAGCATTTACGATGCCCGGTTGCTGCTGCAGTGATCGTGTAGCTGGCCAGAGGTGTGTTTGAGCAGAGGCATTGTGTAAGGCACCTCTCAAAGGCAAAAGGCAGAGCAGAGTTAGCTGGAGCAGCCCAGGATAGGGGAGAACAGCTGTAACAGCTGTATGAGCAAGGCGGCTCGCTGGGAGGCAAAGACGAGTGTTTTTATGAGCTAAATGCTCATACACAAATCACAGAACTCCTGCCAGTTCCTTGACCTCTTGTGTTAATGAGAAGGCAGGATCTGCGGGCAATTAAATCAGGAGTCAGACTGAAGCACTGCCAAACTTACCATAAATCACATAACAACGTTACTTAGGGCCTGCTGCAGGGGTTAGAGCATCTCCTCTCCTCTGCCTGTAGGAACACCCCACCACAACCCAGAGAACAGTTAAGTTCCTGGCCTTCCGAAAAGGCTGAGGAGAAGAAGAGCAGAGAAACCTGGAAAATATGAACCAAGCTTAACCTCAAGCAAACCCAGAGAGGAAAGCAGAGCTGGAAGAGTTGAGGAGGGGGCTGAGTCATGGTGTTTGAATGCCTGGGGTCAGCGGCACTGCCTGTTCCAGACCAACTCATGAAATCCTGGAAGTTTTGCAAGACACTGTTGGATGGTTTCTAGACCAAAGCTCTGCTCCGGTTTGGAGAGTCCAACCAGTCCAGTTCCAACTGTGACATCGACTTTTCAACCTCTGTCCAGGAATCCATGGAAGAATAACTGAACAGGATAACTGAGGGCTGACATCGCTGCCATTATGCTTGTCCTCCAGACAGAGAGACCCAGAGCATCATGCTGGAGTATGGGTTTGGCACCAATCGTGAGCACAGCAGTGGTTCCAAAGGCCACGTGGTCATTTCAGACACAGTCTGACTTGGGGATGAAGCCATATGGAGTTTGTGCCCCCTCCCCAGCACATGTGGCACATTAATAACAACTAATTTCTTCACATGATGGATGAAAGCCTGTGGGTTTCACAAGGGCAGGAAGAGGTATGCTCCTGTGGCTGTATCTTCTGATACAGGAGGGCAGGAGTGAGACGTAGATACTGCATTAGGGATGTGAACCTCTATCCCAATGCTCAGCCACTAAGCTCCCCTGCAAAGCCTTGGACCAAGTCTAAGATTACGCTAAGAGCAGACCTTGAGTGCCAGGTTTGGAGATGTCCACTCTGTGAGGCTTGGGCAGGGTACCGTAGCCACCACCTGGGAGCATCAGCAAGAGGTGGAGGCACCAGAGATGGCAAGGTGAGCTGAAGAAAGGGGAGAAAGTCTGCACTGTCTGCATAGGGTCTGGCTCAGAGCCACAGATCAGATCTGGAGATGCAGGTGTCCTAATGCTACTGTTCGAGTAGCTGACCCAAGGCAGCTAAAAATAAAGGCAAGTAGACATAACATTGCCTGCTCCTCTGTCAAAGCACATTAAGTAACTAAGGGTGGCTTTAGAGAACCAGATTAGTGGCACAGATGGATTCTCTGCAGCCTGCCTGATGCTCATTCTGCAGCCAAGAACTTCTGTAGCACTATTCTGCCTTGTCAGTGTTTCAGGGATGTCCCTGACAGCTTTCCCCCTCTTGGGGCACTGGGGTAATATTTCTCTTCTGCCTATCACCTTATTTCCACCTAAGGCATAAAGGTATCTTTGGGACTTCTGACCCTTTGCCAGCTTGAAATATAACTAATAGCTTCAGAGGGGAAGACAGGCAGAAGTTTCTATGCTTTGCCTCCATGATACCTGCAGCCCTGATCCAGCTCTGGGGCAGCAGCACAAGAGGGACGTGGAGCTGTTGGAGTGAGGCCAGAGGAGGCCATGGAGACGCTGCGAGGGCTGGAGCAGCTCTGCTCTGGAGCCAGGCTGAGAGAGCTGGGCTGGGGCAGCCTGGGGGAGAGAAGGCTCCTGAAGGGGAGACCTGAGAGCAGCTCCAGTGCCTCAAGGGGCTGCAGGAAAGCTGGAGAGAGGCTTGGGACAAGGGCCTGTAGGGACAGGCCAAGGGGAATGGCTTGAACCTGCCAGAAGAGGGGAGGCTGAGCTGAGCTCTTAGGCAGAAGCTCTTTGCTGTGAGGGTGCTGAGGCGCTGGCACAGGGTGCCCAGAGAAGCTGTGGCTGCCCCATCGCTGGCAGTGTTGAAGGCCAGGTTGGACACAGGGGCTTGGAGCAAGCTGCTCCAGTGGAAGGGGTCCCTGCCATGGCAGGGGTTGGAGCTGGAGGAGCTTTAAGGTCCCTTCCAACCCAAACCACTCTGTGACCTCGATGTTTAAGGAGGTAAATCTGACCCCCACCCCACCTTCTGCTCACTACACATGAATAATCACGGCAAAACACAACACTAGAGAGCACTGGGATGCTCCCAGCTTCCTTTCCAACTCACATGTATCAGGGTTAAGTGAGACCCCAGCACAGCTCCCAGTCATAAGCCTAGAAAGTCAGAGAGGTAATTTATACCAACCTCCTCCTTCTCCCCTCTGACTTTGCCCCTTGCCTGCTTTCTGGGGAGCACAGGGCTTCCACTGACTCACTGCTGCATCGGGAAAGCTGTCCCAGCTTTAAGGGGCTCCCGAACCCCCCTGAAAGCCAGTAAGGGTAAAACTTCCTTCTGTTTTACTGATGGGCTCTTATGCTGGCCTCGGCTGAGCCCTATCCTCAGCCAGTGCAATCTGCTTCTTCCTGGCTGTCTCAGAATATGCATCTCTTCTTTGTTCGTCTCTCTTTTTGCTCCTCCTGGGTCTGCTCCTCCAATCCAGGGATGCAATTACAAGTCCATGTCTCTTCCGTTTCCCATGGAGAGAGTGGCAGAGTCACCCCTGCCAGAGGGGGGATTTCAAACCTTCATCTCTGATGTGTCTCACCTCCAGTCCTTGGCCTTGCCTAAACTTTCCCAGCCCTTTCTTGTGGCTAAGAGAAGAGCTCTTTGCAGGATGCATCATCAAGAGACTTGGGTAAATCTGGAATGCTGGTGCTGTTTCCAGCAGTGTGTGTTTCCCTGGAGCATTTGGCTGCTTCCTAATGGGAAAATTGTCTGCTAGGATGAATCCAAGGGCCCAAAGCTCTGAGCTCTTTGAAGATCATTACGCCCAAGTCTACTGTTTGAGGCACATAAGTAACACGGTTTGGGGGTTTGTTTTGTAGAAAAATAACCAGAGGTACAAAGATCCTGAGTGCAAAACATACCCACAGCAAATTTTTAGGGATTTCCCAGGCTTCTTGTTGCCATCATCCTTTCCCATTTCTTTCTATTGCACTGCAGAAGTGCTGGAATACAGCTCACATGAGAGATGCCGTGTCTAGCATCCTTGTGCTGCACACCCACACTTGCCAATGTGACCTTGGTTAAAACTGGAAGCCATCCCAGATTCTTTCCCTCCACTAATATATTTAGAAGCCTTTGCTGAGCCTGGCAGAGCAGCACTAACCTGTGCACTCACAAGGTGTCAGAATAAATGTGCTGTGATATATCGCTTAGAAACCGCAAAGCAGCAGGCGTAGGATTGGGCTGGGAGTCAATGATGATCGAAGAGTCATCATCTGGACCTTGGGGAAAGGCTCACTGGGAAGCAGATGATAACACTGCCCATCCCAGAGGCTGGCCAGGGATGTGTGTGCTGGGTTTGAGGGAGTCTGATGTACTCTGCTGGTGGGAACTGCCTGGAGACACCTTTCTGAGCTGTGCATGCTGCTGCTTGGGTTTCTGAAGCCCTGCTGGGATGAATGTCAGGATCAGCCTCTCTCTGCGCACTTCCCAGTTCTTCCTGCCACTCGAGTGAAATATCTTGGCAGGAGATGATTTCTGTTTCAGGAGCATGAGAGCTGGGAGCAGCGAGCAGGGAGCTTGCTGGGGGAGGTCTTCCCACCCCTGCTATTCTGGAAGTGCGTGATTGTAGCTATGAGTTATCACATTATCAGGACTCAAGGGAAACCTTCAGGTGACAGGCACAAGGACTGTCACCACCTCCTACCAAGACAGATAAATCTGTGTATTGCTTTCCTAACCCATGCTTGGTGAAATGCCATCTGAAAAGAGAGAGTTTCTCACACCTAGCTCTCCATCCATTTCTGGTGCCACCACCATTTAAACCGGAATAGACAGGTGGGATATACTGATACCTGCAGGGTAATAATATTTAAAGTAAGGAAGCTGAGAGTGCAGACAGAGATAAATAGGGAAGCTTAGTGGTATCCTACCACAGCTGGATATCTGTAACTTCTTAGTGCATGATCTAAGCCCACAGCAAGTGTCAGGTATTTCAACCTACTAACTACTGGTCACTAACCAGAGGGCACATATAGAAACCACAGCTCCAGTGGTGATTGGTCACTTGTGTATAGAAACATGAAATCAATTAGGTTGGAAAAGACCTTTAAGATCATACAGTCCAGCCATTCCCCATCACTGCCAAGGCCACCACTAACCCCTGGCACTGGGGGTCATCTTTCTCAATACTGAAAACATTAAACAGATGTGTGAGCTTAAAACCACTCATGGTGCTGTCTTCTGTAGAGCCTGACTGATGCCTGTGAAGAACTCCACCTGAAGGCACTTCTGGTATGGTTTCATCTGGATAAGCTTGGAGGACTCCTCCATGAATAGTGTTTATCTGGGTGATTGGGGATGTTTGAGACAAACTCATTCCTAGCCCCAAGTAAGTTCACAAGGACTTCTCGTACATAGTGATTTATTGGTGATGAGAGGTACCAGCCTAGTCCAAGCTGTATGGAGTTATATTTATTGTGTCCACACGTACTGTGTGTAGCAGCACAAAGCACATGCTTGAAGAACTACCTCAAAGCTCAAGGTGTCCACCTTCCATCTTGGTTTTGTCCCTTGGCCTTTTTCCCAGCAGCATTATCTCCAAACCTAACCACTTGGCATAGTTAACAGTCTACTTCTGTCTGCACTGAACCAGCCACCAAGCCCTCTCAGGCACCTGGCAGTGGCACCCATGCACATCAGGTTGCTGCTCGATGGTTTTATCTGGTCTTCTACTTGCATCTTATCATCGACATCCAACACAGAACTTGCAGAGCTGTTTGTGCTGCCCTGGAAGAGCCCTGCCTGAGATCTGCTTGCACTGAGGTAATGCTACATCCAACTGCAGCGAAGCAGGACTGAGAAAGTGACACCAGTGATAATGTGCTTTACAATGAGTCATTAATAAAGAGAAAAGTGCTCAGAGGAGACAAAGTTCCTATTAAGCTTAACAGCATTAGGCCTGTTTAGTTAAGTTTAAGAGATAATTGCTATAGTGACACATTCACATTTCTAAAGTGCAAAAACAATAGTTCCTTTTTGCAAATGTTAAGACATTTCTCTTGGAAAAGAGAAGGGAGGAAGGAATGAATAAATATCAGCTTGAGGAAATGAAGGCACATGCATCACTGAAATAAAAAATAGAGTTCTAGCTTGGAGCTCATTTAAAAATAGAAATTGGGAGAAAAAAAATCCAGAGATTCTCCCTGTGTAGGGTTGTGCTCCTGCAGGAGGAAAGGGCTGTCTGCTGTATCCAGCCCTGCTTGGGAGTGGTGTGATATCTCTGCTGCAGGAATAAGTTTCCTGAGCATGTTATCAGGTGTTGGAAACCTCCAAGGTCACAACTTCCATCCCAGGCACCCTGTTAATGCCAGGTAATGACCTTGAAGGACGTTTTCATGGCAGCCTAAACTAGTGGAAAGGGTTGATGCTGTGGTGCCACCCTCGGCCATATGCCAGCCAGAGATGAGACGTCATGTAGCGTTGGAGGCTAAATTGGTGCAAAAAAAAGAGAGAATTACTTAAACATCATTGAACAGTTTGGGTTGAAGAAACCTTAAAGCTCATCCAGCCCTAAGCCCCTGCCACAGGCAAGGACACCTTCCACTAGACCATGCTGCTCCAAGCCCCGTCTAACCTGGCCTTGAACGCTGCCAGGGATGGGGTAGCCGCAGCTTTCCCCTCGTCCTGTCCCTTCAGGCCCATGTCAAAAGTTCTTCTCATCTTTCCTATGGACCACCTTTAAGTACTGGAAGGCCACTTTAAGGACTCCCTTAGAGTCAGGTGTCTGGTGGGTTGATAGCCAACCCACTCTGTGCCTCCTTGGACATCTCATGTACCTCCTGGCTTCAGGCAGCTCAAGTATTTCCCTGGCCTGAAGAAAGGTTTGTGAGCCTTAGAGCTTGTCTAGTTCTTCTGACTCTACCAGTTGGCCCAATAAAAGATAGCATCTCTCCACACACACCACTGACTTCAAGGAGACCTTGCATGTAGCTGGTTCTGCCCAAGATAACCTGTCACTCCTCCGGCTCAGTGCTTATCTGTGGGAACAGGGTGTGTGCAGCGGGAGCCTCTCTGTGTTTCCCTCCCTCTTCTGCACCTGAATGCACTCATTGTTTGTGTGTCTTTGTCTGTCGGAGGGGAAGAAGGAGGCTTGGAATGAATTGGGTCAAACAAGTTTTTCAGCTGCATGCAGGTTAGGAGAGGCCACAAGAGAAGAACCGCAGCCCTTTGAAGTCAGGCTGCTCCTTCTCTTTTTCATGGGCTGTTTTTAATTCTGACAGTGAATGGTACTTTCTCAGATGGAGATCAGTTCACCAAACACAAGAACAAAGGCTCTCTAAACACACCACTCACTGTCTAAGGAGTTGCATGGCAATGACATGTCATTGATGGAAGACCAGGAGGCAGCTCCAGCTAAGTCATGTTTGTAATAAGGGCAGACCTCTCCTCTGGGGTCTTCCACACTAAAAACTGTAGGAACTGGGCAAAAATCAGGGTACACCTCCATTCCTAAAAAAGTAATCTGCCACCACCAGATGTGAGTAATTAGGAAGAATCAACTCTTCCAGCCAAGTCAGGCTGGTGACAAGCCTTCTATTCCCCAGACATCCTCTTAGTTTTATCACTCAGATGTCAAGGTGGCAGGTACTTTCAAAATGCCTGGTCATGTTGATGACATTCAGTCCATGGACAGACTTGGGGCCTGAGGTCCACAATGAATTATGTGGTCTGCAGATGTCAGTGACCCTTGGGCAGAGGAGGCCACTGTTGGCTTGGAAACTCCACACCTATCTCTCCTCATTAGTCTTAACTTTCTGGTTACCTTTGGGTACAAAGAAGGTATTTGGGCAGTCTGTAGATTTACACGCAGTTTTGTGTTTAACTTACACAGTCCTGAGAACAGGGACTAGGTCTTCCCCTTCTAGATGAATGCCTAGACAATGAGCTATAAACTCACATGTTCTCTCTGTCTCTCCCTCTTCACCAGTTAATTATTTTATACAAAACAGAGGAAGACGCTGAACAAGCCTCACTCCAGAATAACTTGCCATGTAGCTCATCTCCTTGAAGCTGGTGAAGGGGTCTTCAGCATCATTTCAAGCACTTCCAGAGGTGTGCGCTAACCCAGGGGTTATTGAGTAAAAAGGCACAGCTTCCCCAGGGCATCATTTTGTAAGAAAGGATTAGCTTGTATGTTACTCTGGAGGAGATGGTCCAGCACAGACCCCTCAGAGTAAGACTTCACCTCCTTCCTGTTTGCTCCCCATGGTCTCAGAATCCTCATGGTCTCATGATCCCCTGGTTCTCGTCATATCCTTGCAGATGTCTAAGTCACCTCATGTGAGCAGCCCTCAGATTATGTGATCAGGTGAGCACATAACCAAAACTGGTCTCAGGGTTAGATCTGTCCACTGTCTTCGCTGCTCAAGCTCAGACTAAGATGGCATTAGGCTGACTTCTGAAGCTTTTTCCTCTGTGGCATAGATGTAGCCCAGCTTCACTCACATGAACCATCTCACTCAGGTCTGAGGTTCTGCTGCAAACGTGGTGCAGCACTGCTGAGCTCTCTTCTAAAGCATTTTCATGTGTGCAAATGATGTTCTGCAGTTGTATTTTGACACAGGCTGAGGAATTGGCATCACAAAACTAGGATTTCTTCCAAACCGCCACTGAGACTCCCTATGGACATTCTGGAAATGGCAGGACTCTTCCTTGGGGTTTCTGAAGAGCCTTTCTGGGATGAATAACAGAACCTGCAGAAAGGTTAGCATCAAAATAGCTGTGGAGCAAGAGCATCTGTAGGGGACATGTAGCCAGGAGTTCAGTGTCACCTGCTCTGTGTGGCTGTCCTACGGCTAATGCAGGAGTCTGTATTCTGAAAAGGTCAAAAAGGCAATTAAAGATAAAAAAGACCAGCCCTTTCCAGAACTGAAGCAGATGTTCAGCCAAAACATTTGCCTTTAAGATTGTATTTCCTTAAGGTTTATTAACCATTAAGTGTTTTTAGGGACAGGATCATAAAGATAATGAACTGAACAACAAGTATAGTCAGGATTCCTTCACAAATTATTCCCTTTGGGTTAGATAAGAGTTTGAAAAGCAAAATGATTTGCTATGATTTTACAACAAGAGGAGACCCTGAGCTTGGCCCTGGCAGCTCATCTCTGCTTTAACTTGCTGGTGGAGCCAGGTAACTGCTGAGTTAAGGGAGAGCCAAGCAGAGCACTTGCATTGAACCAGCAGCAAAGTGGTCTACTGTGAGGGTGCTGAGGCGCTGGCACAGGGTGCCCAGAGAAGCTGTGGCTGCCCCATCCCTGGCAGTGCTCAAGGCCAGGTTGGACATAGGGGCTGGGAGCAATTGGCTCTAGTGGAAGGGGTCCCTGCCTGTGGTAGGTGATTGGAACTAGATGGACTTTATGGTTCTTTCCAACCTAAACTGTTCTATGACTATGATTTGTAAGGACTTTTCCCCTTGCGGCAATGCCAGCTTAAGGGAATTCTGCTCTCCCCACCCTGACTTTGCACTACAGTACTATCATCTTGTACTCTTCAGTCGTCCTGGCACTAAAGTAGGCCAGTGAACTGATGAAGCCTAAAAATAAAGAGGGAGGGGGTTTGAAGTGGGATCTGGTGCACAGAACAGTTTCAGTCCAATTAAGTTTTCAAATGCAATCATGTTTGAAATCATTATTTTTCGTCTTGTTTTATGATGAGACTATATCTTTTTCCAAGGACATTCCCTAGTAACTATTAATATATGCTGATTTCCAGCTAAACATAACACTTTGCTAAATTTTGGTTAGTAGGTGGCTATGTGATCAAAGTGGAGGTTGTGGAATATCCATTACTGGAAATCATAATAACACACGAGATAAAGCTGGGCAAAAAATCACAGCTAGCCTTGCCTTTGGTGGAAGGATGGATGAGCTGAAGAGCCAAGCTCCCTCCCAGATCTATTCTGCTGTGGCTCTAGGACAGGAACACATATTTAGGTCACCATATAAATGAATACCCATTTTTCAGAGTTTTAAAACATGGATGTTTTACATTATAGAACAATGGGTGTTGCACATCTATTCACTCATTTGTACCAAATCACGGATTTAGTGCAATTCAACTAAATTGCAGTAGACAGATGAACTACTAATGAGTTTATTCAAATTCATTCTCATGGACCTGAGACCCATGCCTCAGCAGTTTGCAGGAGGCTGCTCTGATTTGAAGGATGAGAGAGTCAAACAGCATGGACATGGGTTGCTCCTGGCCAGAGCTATCCAGGATGAAGCCTGAATGTGTTGGATAAATAGAAAGGGAAATGTCAGCTTGCTTAAAACCAACTTAGATGGTGAAAGTCCTGTTGTCAGTGACCTGACTTGACAGATGTATGTAGTGACCAGAAATAAGGTTGCTAGAACTAGTGGATTTTCACATCTCATTTTTTCTATGCCCAGAGGATTAAAATACACCTTGTTGCTTATTTCAATTGCCAGTTCTCTTCTGAGTCCTGGCTGAAGAAGTCATGGAGCTGAGTGAGGCAAGCGAATGGAAATGAAGAGAATAGTCTCCTTGCATCTGCAGAAAAGTCAGCTTCTGTCAAAACATTCATTAGTTCCTCAAGAAACCAGGGTTTTATGCACTTTGCCTTGACTGTGACTGCTCCACTGAACTGGCAGCATTTGCAAGTTTGATGATTAAGCAAATTTAATAGAGTGTTATAAGCCTAAGACTTTCAAGAAGCGGTAACCTTTTGTTTTTAAAGGTGTATGTAATTTAAATATAAAACCCTGCTCTAAGTGAAAACCATGAGAAGAGATTGGTTTTGGACTCCAGCCAGGTGGCTTACTGCACCTCAAGTAGGAAATGGGGATGTCTCTTCTGAGTTCAGGGAAGGTCGAAGTACAGGGTGGGAAATGAGGCTTGTTCTGCTCCCTGAACCGGACCCTGGAGCCGTCATCTGCTCTGGTCCAGCTCTGAAGCCCTCTGGGAAAGGGTGGCTGAATATATCCACTACCTTCTCATGGTGTATGCATCCAGACAGCCTAGCTGAACGGAGAGCCGAAGAGCTGAGCAGCAGAAGTGGCGCATCGCAGGAAAACCTCTGTTTAGAATGACCATCAAGGCAAAAATCAGCTGCCTAAAGGTAGGTCTCCACGGTCATGTGAGATGCTCTAGGTACAGAGATGGAGCCTGGTGGGCATGAAACAGGGCTCACAGGAGACATGTCATGGGGTGGTGGCTGAAGACAAGGACAGAGATGGCCTCAAACATCTCAGCTAACACAGAAGACCCTTTTTAGGCAACCCAGAAGCCCATGAGCCTGAGCGACAGCCATGCTCCTCTCCAGTGAGGATGGGAGCCACATGGGTTAAGAGACTCCAGTTGTGCCGTTCCAATCCACTCTTCCCACTGCAGGGCAAATAGCCCTGAAATTTGAAGGACTCCTGGGCAAAGCAGCTGGATGGAGCTAACAGAGAAGCCAACAGAGAACCCCCCAGGACCTCTCAGCTAGAGCAGATCTCCCTGGCTTCTGCCTCACCCAACACCCAGACCCAGGGACAAGGATGCATCCAGGGCAGGAGGGGCTGGACAGGGTGTAGTGCGGAGGCTCTTTGTACTCTGATTATTCCCAGATACCGTGTGATGCATCAAAATACTTTTCATGGTGCAGAATACGCACTTGTGTTCACAAAGCATGGAGCATGGAGAGAGTAGTTGTCCCAGTCTCTGCCTTCCTTTCCTCCCCACTGGGGAGGTGCTACTCAATCAACTCAGGATACTTCATATAAGCAAGCTAAATCCACAGGCCCCTCCTGCTTCTCTACCTCTTTCTGCTCTCAGATTTGTATTTCTTGATGGTACTTGCTAACGGCAGCTTTTGCTACACCCAGGGAAGGCCAGCAACAAGCCCATCCAAGGAACTAGCAGCCGTCTCTTGCATGGATGAGCTTAAGAGAGACTCTCAGCAGAGTTGTGCTAAGCTCTTTTTCTCCTGGAGGCAAAATCCTCATTCCCAAAGTACACTGCAGCCAATTTACCCTGGCCCAGAGCCTGGGAACAAGAGACTATTGCTAAACTCAGACAGCCTCTTGAACTAAGGATGCTGCTCTGTGCCATTTACCCCAAAGGCACTTTGTGTCAACGCCTCCCTTCCTAACAATCCTGCCTCCATTGGATGGCAAAAGTGTGTTTTTGGCATCTGGTTTGTGGCATTATAAAGGAAGACAGTCTTCTTGCCAGGACAAGAGGGAGTCAGGTGATACCTGCACTTGCATCCACAGGGCACGCTGTGGGGCTGTGTCCAGACACACAGTGCAAGCTTTAGATGTCAGCAGCAGGGTGCTGCGATGAGCAGCCCAGATTTCCAATCAGCCTGCCCTGCGTTTCTGCAATGGCAAATGATGCGGGATCATGCAACGCATCTCCATTACATGCCAGCTGAAAGTGTCCTAGACATGCCCCTGGGGCATCCCAGCTTTCCCACTGAAATAGCCTCTGGGATGACGGCACAGCAGCCAAGCTCTGAATCTCTCTCCCTGTAGCAGCTATGAGAAGAAACTCTCCCTGCATGGGAAGGTTGCTTAGCTGGGGATGTGACCCAGTGTTGAGGGCACATACCCTTCTTGTTCCTGCCACCATGGGAGAGCGTTTCTGGAGGAGCAGGGGGAGAGTGGCTGGCTCTACACCTATCATGGGAACTTCTTCATCATTAACCATCTTTTTAGGCCAGCTTATGGTATAACTTTCATGAAGAGATCTCCAACAGCACCTACTCATTTCTGACCCCATCATAAAATCAGAAACTGGTTTGGGTTGGAAGGGAACTTAAAGCTCCTCCAGTTCAATCCCCACCACAGGCAGGGACCCCTTCCACTGCAGCAGCTTGCTCCAAGCCCCTGTGTCCAACCTGGCCTTCAACACGGGATGGGGC
>NDXB01010853.1:23761-41322 GCA_002631895.1 Agapornis roseicollis | reverse complement strand
AAATATTTTTTTTTTTTTTTTTTTTTTTTTTTTTTGTTATGTCCTGTATGGACACTATTTAGGGCACATCCTACAAATAAGACTTGTTTCTGACAGTTTCTCTTGATCCAACTAAAGGCAATAGTACACCCTTTGAAGAAAAATAGTATGTTATACTAGTGGCTAATACGCAACTGAGGTTGAGGTATTTGTAGGGAGTGAGATAACTGGGAGTTCATTTGTAGTTTCAGTGAGGTTTTTTGTTTGTTTTTAGGCTTAGGTTGATGACTAAGAGAGCATGAGGTGGTATTAAACTGAAAAGAGTTTGGAAGAGCAGATTATTATGTGAGGTTTTTTGGCTGTGTGATGACAACTTAGATTTATTTATTTATTTGTTTAGTTCCCTACCTTAGTTCTGAATGTAAAGAAGACCCTGTAGGTTTCTGGAGAAAAACTGGAAAGAGGCAATGTGCAGATGGCAAGATGATTAGTAAGCAATGAGGAAAATGCGAATGAACAGTTTGGAAAGCATAAGTGGACAAACTGGCGAGTAGTTGAACATGTCTGACTTCAAAAAGCAGGTATAGGAATAAAAACAAACAACTAGATCTGAGGTTAGATGAGGGCAGTTTCAGTTGAGTGCAAATTAAGGAGCATTTGTGTTGTAAGTGGAAAACAGCATCTCCTGGAATTTCAGTTTAACAAAGTCTATGCTGAAGGGAGGTTCAAAGTGTGGGACACAAGTTGCTGAAAAAAGTGGAAGGGCTGAGGATGAGTAGTTGAATGCTGTAGCTTGTAGCAAAGGGTCTCATAGAATAGAATTTGTGTGGTGAGAAAGCTGCACTGCAACTTGTAACTTCCATTTGTAAGAAGTCTTTATTGTACACAGCAGTAGTCTGTTTTTAAAGAAGAAAAAAACCTTAAACAACAAAACCCCAAACCAAAATAAGACAACTAACCTTGAAAGGGGCTTTACATGGGTTGTGATGAGGTTGGTTTTCACTTTTCATAGTATGAATACAAACATCTATTTTTGTTCAGACCAACAAACCATGACACAAGTCAACCAACCGATGAATACACAAAGAGAATATTTCATTGACTCTGGTCATTGTTTGGTAAATAGATATGAAGCTTTTCTTTGTGCTTGTGTTTTCTTGTTGATCATTAATCATATACTTTAAATTTTGGTTTACTAGTGTTAAATGGATATGGAGAAGAAATTTTCTCAATATCCAGTCTAAACCTCCCTTGGCACAACTTGACGCAATTTCCTTGTCCTGTCACTTGTTACTTGGAAGACTGACACCTCTTTGCTACAACCTCCTTCCGTGAGATAAGTAGTAAATTCCCATGAAATTTCAGTGATTCCTTCTATACCATAATATTAAAAGTCCAACATCAGCTACCTAAATAACAGTATCACATAAAAAATGCAGTGAGTTGCTTAATAACTGTTAGAAAGCCAGAACATACTAAAATGTGGGCAGGGAAGAACAGAGAATGGGAGACTGAGTGGTACAGGGGGTGCTTTCCATGGAGTTGCATGGGATTGATCGTTTCTTCTCACTTTTGTGTTTTCTTGAGGTTATTTTTGACTGCTAATATGCTCTCTGCTTTGTTCTTTCTTCAGTACTTTGCAGTTCCATATTACAATTGAATTTCTTGCATATACAATCTGTATTACATATGCTGGATGCTTGTTCTTTATTCTGTTATCCCTTAAACTGTTTTGCCATGTTCACAAGGTTGATCTCCTTTGACCAGTAATTAGCAGTTGGTGAGTTGCCTTTAGCCTTGAGGTCTCCAATATCAAACTGTGCCTTTATTTTCAAGGCCTCTGCTGTCATCTTGTGCTTGGGCTCCTCTATGCAGGTTTTTGTTCTGGGGTCATAGGTAACTCATTCTCTACAGAATAACTACTTGTTATGACGCCTATTAACTACAGAAATACACACATACTCTTTATTTTTATGTATGATCTCTATGTGCGTGTACCTAAGTATAGCTTTTTACTTGGCTTCAGACAGTTGAGTGTTGTAAACCCTACTGGTTTTATATGCAAGTATATATGGAGTATAGAGAACATTTATATGCAAATTTACATACTTAAATAATTAAGTATTATTTACTAATGTGTAAGTTGTGTGTATTTTATATATAAATATTTATGAAAATAGGTGTTATATCACGCAATCATTTGAAGCTAAGTGAAACCTATTCAGATTAGATAAGTCACCTGGTCTTTAGATAATTGCTGTTAAAGTTGGACAGGCTAAAACAAAGCTCCCAGGTAGGCCAAGACAAGTCCATATGCCTGATTATTAGCTTAACATGGGGCTTGTGGTCTAAGCAGTGCCAGCCCCTTGTTTACAGGCTTACACCATTCCCTTAAGAAAATGCAATTATAGGTATCTGATCTTTGACTTGCAAACTTACTGTTATCAAAAGATTTCTGCATAAGTGAATGCAGAGAAAAATTCTGCTCAGCTTTATTTTACCGGCTGACTGTCCTAAAATTACATGTTCCTTTCTATAGGAAAGGTGCAGGTAGAGAGCTTGCCTTGACAGTGAGATTTTTAGAACATGCTGATGTTCAGTTACCCTTGATTACACGTGCACTTTATTAATATACAGCAAAAAGTATCAGACACTCTGCATACCACTAGAAATGGCAAGCAGAGGCCTTGTGTCTGATTACTAAGCAGCAGGGAAGAAATCTATCTGAAGGAATGGTGTTATGTTGCAGTTGGAATCCTTGTCCTCAGAAGCAGATCCTCTAGGCAGAATTGTTGTAGGCTCTTGAAGTACCATCAAATACATTTAATTTACAAGATGTTGTAAGAATTTGTTTGCTTCTGCAGTTCTGCTGCTCTTTCAATTACTGTGTTGTGGATTTAGTGAATGTGGAACTCCCTTGTGAAGTCAGTTTGGGTTTGACATTATACTGGGTAGGTAACTTTCTTGTTTGCTTTAATAGTGAGCAGTTTTAGCTTCTAGTGTATCACAATACTAGTGAATGAACCTGGTCAAAGATGAGTGGAGAATATGAGGCAAGGGGAGCAGGGAGTACACCAGCAAACTGCTTTCAATTGGTCAACTTCTACTATAAGGAATACTGAAAAAAAAAAAAATACCTTGTTTGTCACCACTGCTTAGTTTTTCACAGTACTAATAAGTTAAGAAGAAAATTTTCCTGTTTTGTAAGAATCCTTCTTTCCAAAACTGGTGGTCTGTCACTTGCTTTGTGTAGACTTTTATTCTTGTTGCCATCCCATGTATTGCTGATTTGGTCACTTAATGTAGTTTTACTTGTAAGCTGATACAATTCTAGGATGATTTTCTGTGTTGCCTATCATAGATCACTTTTTGTCAATTTTGCTTTCCTGAAACTTTTCCCCTATTTTTTTCAGTGTTAGTCAGCTGTTCTAGTGTTTCCCCTCTAGTTAGAAATGTTCCTCATCTGTGTTTTCCTTTCCTATTGTGTGATGTCTGATTTGAATTATTTTTCTGTAACTTAGTTTGAGATGTAATATGTCTTGGAATTAATGTGTGAGGAAGGGGCTGGAACATTTAAAAAACAGCAACAAAAAACCACACATCTAGCTTTAAGAGGGAATCTAACCACAAGTATAACTAAAAAAATCCTAAAAACAACCCAACAAAAAACCTGAGTATTTTACTACCTGCTACTTGTAAGAATTAGGAAAATATTAGAACTTTTCATATGCTAATAATGCATCCACTGATTAATATGACTTAAGTAAATATTTAAGTGTGCTCATGTGATTAAATATTTTTGTGAGGTGACAAATAGCAGTAGAACATAAGAAGAAATATTTTAGGTTGGATGAGGTATGGCCTGAATTTCTGTCTTTAGAAAAATCTTAAGTGTCTAGCACTCATTCTCTGTGGGCCTAATGCACAGGGTGTATAGACTGCTTGTCTACACTCCTAAGTACTTAATGTTTGCATTCTGAATAGCAAAAATGTAAATAAATATTAAAAAAGAAAAGTACATACTATTATCTAGACACCAAGTTCCTAGAAACTTAAGGGATTTTTGAGCAAGTTCAGGATAAACAGAAACTAATCCCCATAATCAGTAGTGTATATATTTCTGACATCTTTCAGTAATAAGCCTATTGTGGTGTTTTTCATAGAGAAGCAGAGAAGATGTTTGGGAAATAATGTGCTTTTTGAAACAAGTCATTCTGCAGTATGAATAAATGGCTACCTCCGCTGGCAGGGACTTAAAAGAACAGTAGCAGAATTGAGGATTGGTGCCCTAGATTTCTGTTGCAAAACAGTTGCACAAATAGCCCCTTCCCATAAATAATGTAGTGATCTTACTGGCTTGGTTGCTGGTGATTGCAGCTATAGAATCAACTTGAACCACTGCATGTTTTAATATACAAAGTACTCTTACTGGGGTGGGGGGTGAAGTACCTTAGTGGGCTTGATTAATGTATTACTGTTAATGTAGCTACAAGACAAATTTGCAACTGAGGGAGCTAATGTGAAAGATGGATTTAAAGGCAATTTGTATCTCTTAGGCTGCTTTGCTCCTTTGTATCTAGGTCACTTAACATCTTCAGCAGCCCACACTGCTACTTCTTCCAATCAGCAGCGCAAGTACGACTTTAAAAATTAATGTAAGCAGTTGATAGGAATTTGACTCTTGCTCAGGTAAAAGATACAAATGGAATTTGAGAATTGCAGTTTTCTGGACTAGTAGAGAGCAGGAGGGCAATGTGTTTGTGTGTGTGTATATAAATTTTTACATATATATTATATATATATATATATATATATAAAATAAATCTAAGACTGGACCACCAGCAACAGTAAGGCTTCTTTTATGTGCATTGTCTATCTTTTGTGGTGCAGGTCTATAAAATAATTAATTGCTGTGTCTCTGTTATGACCCTGAACAGCTGTGGAAAGCTACAAAATTCTGCAATTCAACATCTTTCTTATTTGTGCCTCAGTCCTATTTACTTCTTGAACCAACTGTATCTATATATTTGTCTTCTGTGAAGTTGGTGTAATTTACAACTCCTCTTTAGCAGATTTATACCTCACAGAAGAGACTAAAATCTTTGCAAGACATCTCCTTCGTCTGCCCTTTCCTTAGCCTGTAACTTTTCAGATGTCTTAATTCTATCTTTTTTAATTTGAGCGTTGATGGATGTGTTTATAGCTGTGGTAGCAAATTTCATATCTTATACTTCATAGAAATACCTTTGATGCTGCTTTAGATTGTGTTATTTTTATTGGTGCTTCATGTAGTGGATAGCATGTCAATAAAAAACCCTAATGCAGCTAGATATTTGTTCTACCAAAGTTTCCAGTTGAGTCTTAAGGGTTATGAAAAAAAGAAAAAAAAGTGTTTATTAACTCATGATTTGTAATTCATACTGTTAAAAGTTTCATCCAAGTTGTGTTACTTAGACTGAAAAAGCAGATGATAATAAGTCCCAATTAGTCTTCTTTTTCCTAATTTCTTGCAACTTCTTTCTTGCTAATTTCATCAGTATATGTATATAAAATGATCACTTTTATTTCTGTGGTCATTTAATTAAAACATATACTGAAAAAAAGACTTACTTATACTGCCTTTGAGCAGTAGATTTCAAATAACCAAAAGCTATGGTAATTGAAATTACACATACCCTAACTTGAAGTATAGACAAACCATCCCTTCCAGTGTTCTACTGCAGTTACTCCATATGCTTCTGCTGTTACTGCTGCAGAGCATGCTATTTGGGTTGGTAGCAGAAGCCCAAAGTAAGTGGGGACATACTGGATCTGAGATACAGGGCATAGAGAGTGAGTTGTATATCCTTTAAGGAGGTTTAAATGACCTTGGTGGTAAACCTTCATCTGTAATAGGCAGATAAAGTGTTAGATATCTGATTTGCTTTGCGGGGGAAGATATTGTCAAAATCAGAATGTTACAGCAACTATAAAGCCTAATTTCTTTTTTTTTTTTTTTTTTTTTTTTTTTTTTTTTTTTTTTTTTTTTTTTTTTTTTTTTTTTTTTTTTTTTTTTTTTTTTTTTTTTTGACATCTTTAGATATTCAAGAATTTTATGAAGTGACCTTATTGGATAATCCAAAATGTATTGATCATTCTCAGCCATCTGAACCAATACAGCCTGTGAATACCTGGGACTTCTCCAGCCTTCCAAGCACAACAGTGACATCAGAAACACTGCCGAGCAGCCTTAGCCCAAGTGTAGAGGTATGATAAAGGAATCTTTGGTTTATTTTTCTTTTTGTGACTATTAGCTCAACATTGTTCTCCATGCTTCCTTCATTTTATAAAATATTCATTTCCATAGAAAACTTGAATTATTAAGATTGATAGTAATAGGGGATTTAATTATTGGAATGTTTAATTACAGGTGTGTCCATTTTGCTTAGTCAAAAATTTATACACTTGGTTATCAAATGTACCCTTAAGTGACCACTGAATTGGATTTATGCTCTGAATTTGGAACTTTTGACAGGCTTAGTATGCTTATACTCATCCATACTGACAACTCTTTAGTCATTACTTCATTAGCAGTTTGGGAAATCTGAAGTTAAATCTTTCTGACAGTAAACTTCTCAGCCTCTTTGCTACATAAGCAGCTGTGTTCTGGAAGGAAAACATAAAAATACATTTATGTATATTTTTTTAACACGAATCCAGTTGTTATTAGAAAGTGGTGAAAAAACTGAGGAGGGAAATGCATGTTGATATATACTAAGTTGAAATCTCCCTGCTCAAGTTAGTTACACCATTGCTTGAATTTTTTTGTGTCGGACCTATTATTTGTCTGCAAAGGGGCAAACATTCTTTCAAGTGTACCCTCAATCCTGAGCATTGGAAAACATGTGTGTTTCTCAGTCATAAATGAAAGTAGTGTGCTGTGATGACCCATTTTCATGAAGTAGCAGTAGAGCTCAGGAAGAGCACTGGGACGACCAGCCAAAGGATTAGTGCTGCAGCCTGCAGGGAAGCGTGGGAGCTCATACTACCTGTTAATGTGAGGTTGTTAGGATGCTTTATTGAGTAACCTCTGTTAGATGCTGTTTGGATTGTGTAAGAAAGTTCACTTAGCTGCAGGATGTAAGCAAGTATGTGATATGCTAGTGAGTTTGTGCAGGTAGAAACAAAAAAGTGCTTGTGCTTATTCTAGTTTTTTTGACCTTTGTCATACTGAAGCTAATATCAAATGCATCAGAAATGCCTTAAAGGAAACTGTAGAGGAAATCCAAGAGTCATGTTGTGTTCTGTCAAAGTAGAAAATGAGCAGATAAAAGATTAACCTAGCTAGGGACAAGTTGCATATTGCCAAGAACAGTCACTAAAATCTTTCTACATGAAGAAAATGGGCAGGTAGGTATACTGTATTTTTCAGGTTTGTAAGTAATTGAACACTGAGACATTAAAAGTTTAGTTGAACTTATGGTGTATGCATGGATTATTTTCCTTTGTTTTTTGTGGAGCTTCATTATACACTGGATAACTTAAATGATACTTCTTTTTGGAAACCTAGTTACCTGAAATTGCATAGAAAAGGCCACTGTCATCATAGTCACCTTAATGAAATTTCTCTCTAAGAATTGTCATCTTTGGAGAAAGTGGAATAATGCTAGGGTATATGAGAAATAGTAGGGAAAACACCATTGTGCTATTTCTATGATTCTGTAATTCTGTTTATTGTATGACATCAACTAAATTTTAGGCTTAGAGCTGTAGAACAACTATGGTGGATATGGAATCTCTCAGAAGCCAGGAACAAAATGAACTGTAGACAGTAGGCTAGGCAAGGATAGGCAAGATTTATTTTGTCTTCTGAGGTGTCTTGAAATAATCTGGTTCTAATGCATTTTATGTTTCCATGTGCAAAGACCTTAATAAGGCAATTGAAGAGTCATTACAGTTGCCCTTTTGAAATTTCAGAAAATTGCAGATAGGTAAACACTATCTTTTAAAAATGGCATATGTATGAGCAAGGCAGGAAAGGAGGATCCAGATTTAACAGTTACTGGAAGGGATTCTACAGTTTTTCTGTCGCTCCTTGAAAGTGATAAATAAACCAAATAATAGCCATCATAGTTGTTACCAGTTTTGTCAAAAAGCTTCTTTCTAAAGTGCTGATGGTTCTTGTGGTAGGAAGAAGTAGTACATGGGATAAATTCTGACATCAGTAAAACTTCTGGCATGGTTTAACTTGCTGTCTTTTGAGATAATATATCAATTTCTAAAAAGATGCATCCCACTATGACTTATTAGTGAAAATATTCTGATTAAATTATAAATTAAAGCATGGGAGAAGAATGGTGTGTTGCTGCTTCAGAAGCTAAGACTAGATTGAAGCTGTGAGCACCTGAAATAATTAATGGGAAGGCTCTGGTTCAGGAGGACCAAGTACAGAGTTGGGTTTACATTGCACTTGGGCTGTATTAAAGTAGCACCTGTAGAAGGTGAAGAGTTAATAAGTTGTTTCTTGGGAAAGATCTGGGTCACTTGAATCTCAAGGTGAGTCAACCATGTCATGTTAATACATGAAAAGAAACACCTTATTGACATCAATGTGGTTCAAAACTGTTCTATTTGGTCTGCATAAGGACTTGCTGGAAATGCTGTCTAAGTTAAGCTACTGTGGTGCAAAAACTACTTAGAAGAATTTGAATGCTTCAAAGAAATTTACAAGGAAGATCTAAAGCTTAAAAAGAAGAGTGATGGAAAGATTTCATGCTGCTTAAAAGAATTGAACACTTATTTGGGAAACTGAATTTTTCTGTGTTTGTAGGCAAATGTAAAAAAAGGAAGATAACGTTTTGTGCTTTTACAAGATGTAAGAGGCTTTGCAAAAATGTTTTGAATGTCTTCCTAAGCACCAGATGAGCTGTACATGGGCAGTTTCCCTTACTGAAGGTCTTGAAAAGCAGTATAGCTGTCTTAAATGTTGCTTCTTATTTCCTTTTTTTCCTCTAATACACCCTTGAACAGCGTAATGGATTTATATTCCTATCAAACCATTTTGTTGCTGTTAAGCATGCTTCTAATTCCAGCAGCTAAGATTGTGAAGCAGGTATCTCCTACTGTGAGATTTGTGTTACGCTGCTCCAACTGTAGCACATTTTGTGCTTCCCCTACAGGGGAGACCTGTTGAAATCTGAAGTGCAGAATAGTGCATGCTGTTAAATCCAGGCTTTGTGATTATTTTTCTCCTGACCCCTCTCCAGAAACTGGAAAACTAATGCTATAAAAGTTTGCTCATTTTGTGACTGAGATGCTCACAAGAAAGATTAACTTACCAGGTACAGAGTAGTACATAATTTTACATAAAGACGAGTATGAAGGTGTAACTTAATCATAAAAGTGCATCTTTAGTTTTTATTCTCATGTGCTAATAGATTGCCGGGAATACAAGTGCTTGTCCATAACACTGCAGCAATGACAACAGGCACATTATCACGGCAAGATGACTGATGCGTTGAAAGGAAGAATGGCCTTACTTGGGAAGTCTCACCATAGACAAAAGTGTATGTTCCCAGCTGAACTGTTTGTTAGATAATACAGTTGTTTCTCCAGTATGATCTGGTAGCCATGGTATATAGTGTTACTGAACAGAACCTGATACAGTGTGAATTGCTTTGTTATGTCTAAGTGGCCCAGATTTGAGCATTGTGACAAAGCCACCTGTCTTCCTTCAGACTTCTTCTGTCAAGTATCATGTGAAAGTCAAACAGTTGCTTGACCTTCTGTATGTGAAGGTCAGAGTTTACATTTACTGGAGTATTTAAAAACATAGTTGTCTATATTGGTGTTGATCCCATTTTACGTGAAACTAAAACCAGACTTTTCTCACAGTCACCCATAGTAAATGTCACCTTGTGCATTTCATTAGGTAGAATACTGCTTCTACTTTGTAGTAGTTAATGTGGACATTTTTTTGAAGAGTAGTAATTCAGTATTGGTTTCTTTTGCGTTCTCTAGTATATGTGAATATCATAATTTAGCTTAGCTTTCATATATATATATATAAATTGCTGCAGTAAGCATATAATCTTGTACATTTTATTTCTCTTAATTCTTTTCCTTAATTCTTTTTTCTTCAGTGATAGTTTTTTTTTTTTTCTCCTTTGTACACCTGTAAGGCAATACCTTTCCCTCAGTATTTTGAAATTTCATGAAATTATGAGGAGAAATTCCAATATATTGACAGCTTATATTCCACATACTTGCTGTGTGTAGTACCTGAAAATTAATGTTTTTATCCTGTAAAACTTAATTCATTTTGGTTTCAATAATACGCTTCTTTTTTAGGTCCCTAGTTGAGATTTGTTTTATGTATTTGATTTTAATCAGTCTAAGCCTATAACAGTTCTGGTATAGTGTGTGTTCAATGATTTGTTTTGCTTGATGAAATTTACTAGATTGGAGGGAACCTGAGTGTAGTAGGTCACATTTTGTTCATAGCTATTTTTTTTGTTTGTTAGCTTAAGAAAACCTGTTACTTTTAGACTTACAAGGCTGCTGCCCTGGTACAACCAGAGCCAGTTTTTAAGCTCTATTTTATTGCTTGCCGGGCTGGTAGGACTGAAGTGGTAAGAATTGGACAGGTTTTAATTGTTTGCAAATTATTGGCCTTGGAAGTAATACCTTTCCATGCTCTTTCTTTTACCTTAATGATATATGTTGTAGTTACTATGAGGCAAATAAATGTTCTTCCAGTTGATACATTGATCGTATATCTGAGAGTTGCTTGAGTGGGAATATAATGCTCCCCTAAAGTGATTAAGGATTGTATTACAAGAACTTTCTACACAGCTGACTTTGGGAATGACTTTTTAGCAATGTGTGCTTGTGTATATACATAGCATAGCGGTATACAAGCTTAGATTGCCTGAGGACTTTTAATGGGACGTAGCCTAGTTCTGCTTTTGCCTTCCTGCTTCTGGATAAAAATGCTGGAGTTTGTATTCCCCATAGGTACTGCATTAGAGAAAGAGCTACATATTGCAGTTTTCCTGTTCACTGCAATCTGTTTTCTTTCCACGTTTTATGTTTCCTGTTGACAGTTTTATTTGTTTTGATCTGCAGTAGAGAAAGATGATGAGGCAAAAAAACCAAACCAAAGCAAAAAAAACACACCCACCCAGAAAAAAAAAAAAAGATTCAAGATAGTGATAATCAGGAAAGGAATGTTAATCCTTTCAGTACTAGGAATTAGCAAAAGGAAAAAGAGTATAGATTCAACTTGGAAAGGATGAAACGTGCATACAGTTTTCTCATTAAAAATTAAATAACGAGTTTTAGGTATGCATTGGCAAAGCAGCTAACAAATCTAAAGATTGCTTAACGCTGGCAATCGTGTGAGAGAAGTATGTGTATGGGAGAGCAGTCTGTTAAGCTGTTTGCTGTGATCTGTAGTGCCATCTGTAGGTGGGATAATTTGGCTTTAAGAAATATGTGGTGTAACTTGAATCACTGGTAGAAATCTCCTTGGACCTAATTGTGTGTGTTGCTAGGGAAATAGTAGTTTTGGGACATTCTTTTTTTCTTCTTTAATCTGTAGGATATGTCTTAATATGGTGATAATTTTAAATCTGAGAAGTTAAAAAGTGTTTGCTGTTCAGCTTAAATTAAAAGTAGCCACAGTAGTTTCATTTTAGTTGGATGTTGGAAAAAATGCAAAACACTGAACACTGACTCAAAAGAAATGTTTTGTCTTAGGAGGTGAAACTGGATCTGGAGTGACTTGGGCTAACAGATCTCTGTAGCGAGTAATGGTGGCTGAAGGACTTTGGTCTGATCTGTGGTTTCCCTGTTTATCTTCACATGCCCGTGTGTTTAGTGTCTGGTATGTAGAGAGACAGTCTGGCTCACTGTCTTCTAAGACCTTTTGCCAATTTCTTTTAACAAAAAGAAAGCAAAAGAGGAAGTAAGAAAAATAGCTGAAACTATAGACGTGACAGCTGATTCTGATTGCCAAAGCAGTGTGGAAATGAAAGTCTAAACATCTTGGAATCATAAAATAATTAAGCCTCACCTGTGAGGTTGATTAGAGTGCTAAGGGTGTCAACCAGCTGAGCGTTGACAACCTCCAAGTATGGGAACTGCAAAACTTTTCTGTCTCATGTGTTTCAATGATTGACTGTCCTCATGCTGAAAATGCTTTCTCTTATTTCTGGTAGAAATCTGTTTCCATTTAATCATGGTTTCTCATGTCTTTCCATAGTGCAGTATGCACTTGGCTTTTGTCCTCTGAGCAGTCCCACTGTAGGTACTGGAAAGCTGCTCGTAGGTTCTACTGAATTTTTTTTCTTGAGACTAAAACAAGTCCTGTGTCCCCATCCTCTCTTTAAGGGGTATGTCTTCCAGGCCTTTCACCATCTAAATGGCCCTCTGCAGAACCTGCTTCAGGTTATCAGTGTCCATGTTGTATCGAAGGGCTCAAAACTGTATGCAGTATTCCATATGCCATATTTAGAAGTTCCAGGTGAAGAGGAATAATAGTTTTGCTTGATACTACTGTGTTTCTGCTAATGCATCTCCTTTAGCCCCCTTCACTATTAAGGCATACTCCAGCTCATGCTCAGTTTGCTCAGTATCTGTAAAAAGACAATAGTCAATGTTAAGTATTTTAAAAAGGAATAAAGTTAAACCATCCTAATTTTCACGTGCAATATGGGAGTCTTATTAACAGCTGTAAAATTTTGATAGGTTTGTGTGACTTCTTAATAAGATGAGCTGAGATAGTCTAGAGGAGAGAACTTCGGGTGTATGGCTTCTAGTGGAATGAACATCCTGTGAACATCAGGAGAAACTACTGTGAGAGTGACAGAGCACTGGAACAGGTTGCCCAGGGGGGTTGTGGAGTCTCCTACGTTNTGATGTCCAGTGATAGGACAAGGGGCAGTGGGTGTAAACTGGACCATAGGAGGTTCCATGTGAACATCAGGAGAAACTTCTTTACTGTGAGAGTGACAGAGCACTGGAACAGGTTGCCCAGGGGGGTTGTGGAGTCTCCTACGTTGGAGATATTCAAGACCCGCCTGGACAAGTTCCAGTGTGATGTAATTTAGGTTACCCTGCTTTCGCAGGGGGGTTGGACTAGATGATCTTTCGAGGTCCCTTCCAACCCTTAGGATTCTGTGATCCTGTGAAAAAATCTGTATTTAATCAGTAGCAATTTGTATTCAAAATGGAATGTTGCATCATGTGGTTAATTGGGGTCTTTGAGGAAATCTCAGAAAGAGGTATCTTTATATGAAGAACACATTATTAAAGCCCAAGGATACTCTAGTTCTGTTTTGCTGTTTCTGAATTTTTAAGGGCAATATTCTCACTTGGTGTTTCCAAATGCAGTCACATTGTACCTGTTGTAAAAACAAGCTGTTCCTAGGAAAGTCCCAGATGCATTGTGCTGTCTTCAAAACCTTCTTTGCCTTAATAAAGACGCAGTACTGGTTGACATGATGATATACTGTATCTGATTGTCATGTGCACTGTTAGCATTTTGGTCCTTTATACTTACATCTATATGTGTTTTTTTTGCCCATTATTTCTATCAACTATTTGTCTGCAGAAATAGTGTGTCTGTTTTATTTGAGCATATTGTACATAGTCTTTGGTCACTCAGGAGCTTCACAGCTTTCTCTGTGTTAACTGTCCGGTGGAGAAATGATATTTGGCTTACTATGCATTTTGCCTTCAGTTCTTGAAATCCAGGCTGTTTGTGCAAATGAAAGAACGTGAATTTTGAACCAAACTTTAAAAAGCTTTCCAGTGGCAGGCTTCTTGTCAAACTGGATGCAAAAGCAAACAAAACAATGCCAAGCCCCATTCTCAGTTCAGAATGCATATACAGGCAATAAAATCTGCTATAAAAATCTGCTATTTGTAAAAAAACTTACCCTTCTCAGTTCAGAAGTAGAGAACTTACAAGAATAAATGGTGTGAATTCAGTATCTAATGATGTTAGGTTTTTCTATGTGTGGGGTGTTTGGTGGTTTGTTGTTTTTTTTTTTGTTTTAAAAACCTTTGTCATGCTGCATCTTGCAGCCAGGTTCAAAGGTAGCTGAATAAATTTGGTTACGGCGTCTTAAAATTTGAATGTTTTCTTTAGTAAAGGAGCTGAGAAAATGCTTGCAGTGGTGATAGTGCTTGATCTTTACTGAGTCTTTGAAACATCTCCTCAAATATGCTGAGGTTGGGCAGTTGACATACCTGAGTGGAGCAGGCTTCTCTGGTTACACCTGTGATAGCTGTGTTATGCAGGTTTTCTCATAGAATTTGAGAGCAAATTAGCATTTAAGTAACCACAAGTACTCTTAAATTTGTGGATAGATGAAGAAATACTTTATCTGCAAAATCAGTATCTTCCAAAGCATTGTTTTCACTTGTGTGATTTATTTCTATGCACGATTTATCTGTGCATGAATTTTCCTTTATTTAGTTGCCTGGTGACTTTAGATAGAATCACACTAGGAGAAGAATAAGCCTGTGAAGACACAAAAAGTGACTGTCAAACATAACCCAAAAGAATCTGTAGATACTGCAAGGCAAGAAAAAAAATCTTCGCTTTGTTTCTCACATGAGAATTGCCCTTTGTTTTTCAATGTTAATGCCACAACTGGTGGCGAGTGGAAATGCTCTTTTTCAAGCCAAAGTTGGGGCTTGAGAGAACTGTGCAGATGTACCAGAATGGCTTTTAATCCATCCCAGTGGTGCAGTGGTAGGTAAAGGGCTGTAATGTCGTTTGGCTGGATGTGTTACTTTGGTGCAGTGGATGTGCTATTGTCAAGCATGCTTGTTATGAGATGACTTTCCCTGTATCCTCTGCCCTGGAGTGCTTAGCAGTCATGAGCAGTCAGATCCACAAATCCTCAGCAAAGAGATGCCTTTTCCCCACCTCTCTGGATAGTTCTCTCTCCCCATCATATAGTCTTTATCAGCAGCCTGAGAGAAGTTTTGTGCTTTTTATGACAAGACTAATAGGCCTCAGGGTCTTGTCAAAAGAATGGTGGGAGGGGAAGAAAATGGTGTGATGATGATCTTTAGTTCTCAAAGACTGCCAGAGAAGGCAAGAGAATAAAAAATTGAGGGGAAAAAAAGAGTGGCCCTGAATGTAAGGTGGTTGTAGCCAAGATTAGTCTGCAAAAGATTCATCTTGAACCAAGGTGGCTGAGAGAGATTTGAGTGATGAGAAAGTATCATTGATCTTTGCCTTTCATGGTCAGAGTGTGAGGGACGAGTATAGGTTGTGTCTGCTGTTGGGGTTCCTAAAGCAAAGACTGCAGGAAACAGATGTGGACTGACTGCATGCCCTGGACTAGTCACTGGAGGTGTTTCTGAGCAAGACAGTGGACATGTGCCAAGTCACCTAAAAATGCATTTCCTCAGGTTTTTTATACCTTTCTGGATGTGTGCATTTTGTTACTTCTTCCGATCTTTGCAGTCTTCCCAACAGAAGACTTGAGAAATGCAAGGACAATTTATATGTGGGGTGCCACATGTGCTGTAAGAGTAATTTCCCCCTCGTCCCGTCGCCCCTTTCCTGAAAAAGAGGAAATCCCCATCAGCTTAACCTGGTGCTTTTCTACTTTCTGAAGTCAGTATTGAGACTTCTGTCAGGGTTGAGCCTTATCAATCTGAAAGATGTAAATTTTTTCCAGTGATGCTCTGTAGCAGTGAAAACTTCACCTAGGTGTTCACAGTAGAAATTCCTCACAGACTTTATAGACAGTGTAAAAATGAAAACTATCTCTGGATTGACTTGGACACACAAGGTAAAAATCCTGGTCTTGGTGGCTGACTGGTATAAAATTTCCCTTGAAATTCCATTCAGGCTGAATGGGTTTGTCTTTCTAGCATGCAGTCAAGCTTTTCTTTTGTAATGGTTTGGGTTTTTTTGGTGTGTAGTTTGAGAGTTATTTGTTTGTTTTTTAAGTCTGAGAAGTCATTTGTAACATCTTCCTCTTCTTCTTTGTCCTGTAAAAGTACTACCTGTCTGCAAAATAAAATGTTTAATTTTAGGAAGAATAGTTTCCTTGTTTGGTAAAGTTTCTGGTCTCCTCCGCCTTCCCACCCCTGCACTATACATATGACCAAGTCAAGGAATCAAGTAGGGAATAGTGCGAATGCTCTAGATATATACTTAGTTTATTCTAAGTTTGCTGATAAGAAATAAAATCAGTTTGGGTAGTTGTACATCTTGGGCTACGAGCAAAATGATGCAGATGAGATCTGATAGTTTGAAATTATTTATTGATTTTTTTCAATATACTTCATTGTGTTAGCAGCAAAGGTATTAGTGGGAGACCTAACAGGGCAAGGTAGCAGAAACCGAGTTAACTAGTTGCTTTCAATGCCACTTGTGGGCAATTAATGTAATAAGGTTTTTACTAATGTATGAAATTGTCAATTTAGTATTTCACAGTATGTAGCAGGTTTTATTGTGCCCAAGTGTTTGAGTTTTCCCAGCTGTGCTTATTAGACTGAGAAGACAATGCCTGTGCATACAAACTTTGCCTTGTCACTGCATTACAGTCTTACAAAAGAAAATGAAATTCTGGGTTAATTCAGGGCTCAAAATAGCATTTCTCTTGCAATATGCATTAGTGTTTCCTTGCCACTTTCTTCTCTCCCTCTTCTACATGGAATATTCCATTCATTACTGCCTAAGAAATCACTTATTTTGCAGTCTGCAAATGCTGAAATGACGTTAGGGGAGAAATACTTGCTTGCAACCAAAACTATTTTTGAACAAACGTTTCATTTTAGAAATTGTAACCAGCCAAGAAAAGCTGAATTGAGGGTTGTTTTTTTTTTTTTTTTTTTTTTTTTTCCTGTAAAATAATTTTGTATTGCATTGCATCAAATGATTCCCTGTGATGCTCATGTGTTAGGTAATCCTGAAAGAGGAGTATATGAAATAGAATACGAGGAGGTACTTTACTGGTATGGAATAGGATTTGACATCATTTGTAGAGTATTTTCAAGGGTAAATTTTTCAGCTGTAAATAATCAAAATAGGCTAAGAATCTTTCATGAAACTTAAAGCATTTGTATTTTAGCCTGCTGCTTTTTCTCCACGGTGTTTCTACCTCTGAATGAATTCGAAGGGAAACCTGACATGCATTCTACTGTTTTGACTATTAAATAAGCGTGCTGTTTCTCCTTGTGTTGAGATGGTGTTTAGCTGTGATTGAACATAAACCTTTTAAATGTTTGGAAAGAGACCTGCTATGCTGAAAGGATGGATTGCTTATGCATTGTAACAACAAAGGTAAGAGGATACAGCTTTTGATTAAAGCCTACAATCTTGGAAGTTCTTGTTGAATCATTTGTCCAGTTTTTGTCTACCTGTAATGAAAACGTCTTGAAGGTTTTTTAGTGTAATTTTTTTTTTTTTACTTTAGCTGCATGGGCTGCCAAAATTGATTCTTTAGTTGTTGCTAAGAAAAATCATAGATGTTAATTCCTGTAAGAGCTAATTATGCACATGTTAAAAAAACTAAAGTGTAGAGAAGGATTCTTTGGGGTTTTTTGTGGTTTTTTTTTTTTTTTTTTTT
>NDXB01010853.1:11633-23680 GCA_002631895.1 Agapornis roseicollis | reverse complement strand
TTAGAGAAGTTTTTTTTTTGGTTTTTTTTTTTTTTTTTTTTTTTTTTTTTGTCATTCTGCAGTAAGGCTCTCTTCTATACAAGTTCACCCTCTATATGGGCTAGAATAGTAGCTTGCTTCTTATTACAGAGTAAGGAATTCCGAACGCTGTAGTACATCTTCTTTATCAAGAAATGTTTAAAAATTATTATCAAAGAAAAGATGATTAATCTGGGTAGTCCTGTTATGGATGGATATATTTCAACATGCTTTATTTTGACATCTTGTGATTGAAATAAAAACACCCAGACATCTTAGTGTCATTACTTTGTGCTAGGATGAAGTTTTAGCACATTACATGTGCTTGGATGATTGTTTTTAACACAGTCCACTTGTAACTGCTAAAGATAATGTGATGCAGGAATAGTATTAATAGTGTGTTGTCTGGCTTTTTTGGAAGTTTTTATTTTCCTGCAGGTGGTAAACTGTTGTTCTGTATGACTCTTTTTTTTTCCTGGATGTTTAAATAGCTACAGGTTTAATGTTCTTTTAACAAGCTACTTTGACTTCTAGCATTCTTCAGATAACATGAAATCATAAAATTTGCTCATACAAACATCCTTCTCAAGAAGCATAATAAAATTGAACATCTTTAGAATATTATGTGGGTTCACTGGTAGCTTGTATAAGAGAAAAGGTCAGGATGTTTGACACAAGGAAGCACAGACTGACTGAAATGAAGTTGCCTTGTCTCTCTCACCAGCAAAAGAGCCTTTCTGGTGTCTGAACTGTTGGGGTTTTATTTGGAAGTGAAACATACCCTTTGAAAATCGTGCTTGATTAATAATACTCATTTGGGTCATTTCTGCTTTATTTCTTTTAGAATAGTCTCTTTGTACAGTGAGATTAGGGTTGGTTGTTTGGTTATATCAGCATGTACCTTAGTTTTGTTGTGCTCATTTTAAAAAAGGGATGGGCATGCTGTCATTTTTTGTAATTAACTGCTCAACTTTAGTTTTATGTTGTGCGTTTGTTTACCTTCCCATATCTGTTTGTTTATGATGATAAAGATAACTTATATGGAAAGTTAAACCAAGAGAAAATGTGTTCTGGGAAAAAAAATATACTGTTTTTCGGTGTGATTAGCCCAGCTCTGTGCTTGCTAACCAAGTAAGAGTACTCATAGAAATGCTGCATGGGACAGGAAGAGATCATCCTATCTGCACAGCATAGTCTTACATGGGCTTAGACAGATCATGCATCTTTACCTGGAGTTATCAGCACTTAATTCTTCCTGACTCCTTCATGTGAAATTTTGGCCTCATTTAGCTGAATACTGCTGTAGTAGCTTGATGCTTCAACTGAAGTTTTTTATTTAAAGTGGGACTTATAAAAGAACTGTTTACTTGCCTGTGAACATGTGTGCATCTGATGACTTGAAAGTTGTAGTCTAATGCAAAATACATTCCTTGGTTATTTGTCCTCAAAAAAAAAAAAAAAGGAAAATGAATGTATATAAGGCAGGCAGTTTTGAAATCAGCATTGAAGAAATTTATTATAGGATTAGTAATAGTGTAAATGCTGCCCCTTTCTTTACCTTGAGTAGAGCAGCATGTGAAATAACTCACTGTTAATCTTCATTTCTGACTAGGGAAGAGAAGAATTTGGTCAGTGAGATGAATTTTCTAATTAACTTGAAGTCTTTTATAATTTGATTTTTGATAATTCTGTTTTGTTTAATTCAGTATTAAGATCTAGTCGTGATGGGTGAGCAGTTTCTTAGACCACTTTTTGTTCTGTCTTGTAAGGTCTAATTGGTTTACTTTGTCCTAATCTAGTACAAAGAATACTGATTAATATTTTTTTTCTCCTTATGTGGGCACATTTGGTTTGATGTAGGTAGGCAAATTTGCATCACTGCAACCATGGATACTATTAAGAGCAGGCACGTGGGCTGAGCTTACAGTAATGATTTTTATTTAAGTAACAGTTTTAAATGAGTTCATGGTACCTAAAAGTACAAAATACGATTTTTTTTTTTTTAACACAAAAACCCCAATTTTTTGAGCATTTGTAGCTTGTTTGTTAGTGCTGTACTTCAGTAAAACACTTGAATTTAAAGCGATGTAAACTGTCTTTGGTTAGTATTCCTAGTAAGACTAGTGCAGAGGAATTATTTGTTTGTACAATTTTAATTTCGAAATATGAAGAAGCATGCTGCTTTGGACCACAGCAGCATCAGTCTAGTCCAGTACTTTGTTTTTGAGAGTAGCCAAAACATGGTATCTTGGGAGATGGGAAGCATGTATGATGCATCAACTTACTACCCAGGGAGAAAGATGAAGGGTCACCAAGGTGTTAAAACTTAAGTTATGAGTTCTGGGTGAGCACACTGATGTGGCTGTGTAGGGTGGGAGGCTACATGGTGCCTGAACAGGGGCACAGCTACAGCCAGGGTGGCTAAGTTGGAAAGGTGACACTGAGTGTGTGTGATTCCTGCAGGTTTCCTCACTTGATTGTGCAGTGTATTGTAATTCAGAGTCCCATTGTTATTACTGTTAGTTTCAGGAATTTCCCTCGAGTGAAATCTGCTGCCCTACCTACTCATTGCAAGTGAAAAGGGAATGACAGGATCTCTTGCACAGGGAAGTGACCTAGTCCAACTATCCGCTTAAAACAGGGTCAGCATCACCTTCAGACCACCTTACATAGGGCTTTGATTAGGTTTTGCAGCCCTCACCTTCTCTCAGTTTAAGGTTGTCTTTCCTGCTGCTGTGCATAGCAAGGGCCATGCTTTCTCTTGGTAACCTTCTCTAGCCTTCTCTAGGCTGCTACTAGACTCTTGCAAAGCCTTCATTTCTCCAGGTTGAACAAGCCCAGTTCCCAGTTCTTGACTGTGCTTCAGCCACTTGATGATCTTAGTGGCTTTCCACTGTACTTATTACTGTATTCCAGCTACAATTTACCAAGTGTTTGAAAAAGCACAAAGAGAGGCTACAATGCAAGTTTTAACATTCTGAGCTACTGTGTACATAAAACCTAAAAACTGATGTTGGTAGGAAATAAAATATGATAGAGGCAATTGTGTGAAAATGGAAACTGTTAAAATCTAAGCTTTTATAAATAAACTTGATGCAGAAATTACTTGGTGGGCCTAAAGGAGGATGCTTTCTCAAAGTGGAGGAACAAAATACAGACTTCTGTGAATTTAAAATTGTAGATGGTTGGAAATGCAGTTGTATGGAAATTCTTCCACCAAAAGCTTAAGAAATACCTTGAGTGCTAAATAGTCCTCAACAGCCCTTCCAAGTTGGCACATGTAAATGATGTGTCATGATGGGATTTGGCAAGGAACTTCATTTTGCCAGCATCCCATGTCCTCATGAAAAAGCAGTTTGCTTTCCAAACATATTTGATTGGATTGCATATAAATAATAGTTATCTGGTGAGCCAATTGAGTGGTGCTAATAATACACCACTTGGCTTTGATATGCCATCTGGTTGTAACACTGAGGAAATGTGTGCAGGCTTAGCCATCATAAGAACTTTGGGAAGTGAAAAAAATCGTGCATCACTAATGCTGGCAGTGTCAGCAGATAGTATGAAATTACTCTTGCATGTAATCTTGTAGTATGTGATGCCAAGAAAACAGCTGCCTACTAGATAGTTGGTAAGTACGAAAATCAAGGATAGCAGTTTGCAGACTAAAGGATTGACTGACTTTGATTTGGAATAGGAGATGAAGTATGTGAGTAATGTATGTCATAGGTGGGTTTAAAGGATATTTGACAAAAAAAAAGGAAGAATAGAAGCAGAGACTACTGATCTTGTGGTTATGCCAGGAGGAATGATGTTCAAACTGCATGTGTTTATGGTCATGAATAAGCTTTTAAAAAGTTTGAAGCTTTAATACACAAAATGGACTTTGGCAGGGGGTCACGATTCTAACTCCTGCATGTGAAATAAAAAAGCCCAATGCAGCACAAGATGGCAGGAAATCAGTTAAATCCAGAGGTTGAAGCTAAAGAACTTAAGAAATACTTTGATTCTGATTCCGTGGGTGGAACTAAAGGTAGCTTGTCTGAGTTCTGAAGATGAATGGGTTTGAAGGTGGTCAGTGAGGACACTAAGAATGTTGAAGTTGAAGGTGGCAGAGACTAACAGTAGTGGAAATGAGAAAAGGAACCTGATATGCCAAATCTGAAAAGCTGTACTAAGAATGCATGAGAAAATAGACTTAAGGCAAATAATTAGTAAAAGTTTGTTCTTACTGTGTATCAATTAAAAGGATATAATAAGCTTCCTGCATTTAAGTTCTTTTTAAGGGTATTCTCTTAAATTCAGAATTCTCTTTCACTTCATATGTGATTTGGTATTCTCCCAACCACAAACAGTTCAGGACTCAGGGGCTTTCTGGGCAAGAGGCAGTTGCTGTATAGTAATCTTGTCTCTTACTTGATTGTCTAGTTTTGTCAAAATGCACATAAAATACAAACCAAAAGTATAAATCTGTGGCATGTGCTTTGTATACAGAGCATCTCCAGAGGTAATCTTTGTTTACATGTGCTTGCTTCTAAGTGACTGCAAGTATGCAGGGTCATTTAATTGATAAACCAAAAATTATTAGAATTGTAGTTTTTTAGGCAGGCACATCAGTGGAGTTTGTACTTTTTGAGTTTGTGTGCTCAAAGAAACTGGATGCCACATATGTGAGGTGTTTGTGCATGAGGCTGATCAATCTTAGATGAAGCTCTTGAGTTGTGTTTAAGTTATTGCTTATCTCCCCTCTGTTTTAAAAGAAAAGCTGCTAATTAATGCTACAGATAAGTGACAACTGTTTTTTGTTTGTTTTTTTGTTTGTTTATATAAATAAGACCCCTTCCAAGCATATTCATAACTCCTTTTTCTTGCCTGAAACAGTGTGAGTTTATTTCAGAGGAGCTGATGATCATAACCTGAGTAATCTTCCAGGTTGTTTTAATTCTAGGTAGGATTCATTAATGGTAGTTTTTGCTTTGCTATCCCTGTTACCTATGGGAGCAGAATTTGATCCATGGCTTCCTGTCTGTTAGACAGAATCTTGGACAACATGGTCTAGTGTGCAGTGTCCCTGCCCATGGCAGGGATGTTGGTACTAGATGATTTTAAGGTACTTTCCAACCCTAACCATTCTATGATTCATAAGTGACAGTGAACTGATCTATTGGGTTGCTAACTGTGAGTGCTTCTACCTTCTTCACTGCTCACCTACTAGGAACCTAGTAGAACTTGGTATGCTTTTCTGCTGGCTGAGTGAAACCAGCTCATGGGAAAGTATAATGAACACTAGAGTAACTCAAAGGTAGCTGCTGGGATGGTGAGAAAAAAAATGTTGAGCAGCTAAATTGACTCAGCTGCTTGTGAAAAGACGGGTAAAAATAAGAATTAACAGCTTGACACTTTTGGAGGGAGAAGGGGAAGACAGCAGTGAGTCTCTAGGCAGGCAGCAGGATCAAAATGTTTGTCCTGTTTGACTGCTGGTCATGAAACTGGACCCTCAGAGTGAACAGCTTTGGCATAGTTTCCTGTTGTAGTGAAAACAGTGGGAGAGAACAGTGGGTGAGTAAGCGTAGGGTTGTTCGTAGTTGGACATATGGTCTTCAACACGATTCCTCCAGTAGGCAGAGGTATTTAGATTTCTTGATGGCAAAAAACCAAAAGGCTTTCTCTCTTACTTGAAGAGAGGTTTCAGGATGGCTGAGCTCACTGGCTGATCATCTGGTATGCCACAAGTTAGTTTTATTTTATTGCTGACACTATGCTTGGTCACTTCTCTTCTGTGAATGTGGAAAGTTTCACCAGGGCTTTGTTAGCATGAGGTGTGTTTTTATGCTTTACTTGAGGCTTAATCATAGCCTGATTTATTGTCAGTGGGTATTACTCATACTTGCATAAGTGGTAATAACATTTCTCAAATCTTATTCCTAGGACTGGTATTTACCAGACAAAAAAAAAAGGAAAACATTGAAGACTTAGGCAAAGACTGCCACTGTTTAAGTGATTCAGCCTTGTGAAGTTTTGGGGTTTTGTGTTTGGTGTTTTGTGTTGGTGTGGTCATTTGTTTTTTTTTTGTTTGTTTGTTTTGTTCCCCCCCACCCCCGGAAGAGATGGCTCGTTGAAGGCCGCACACTGCTGCATCTTGGATCTGGAGGAGGGAAGGACACAGTTTAATGAAATTCTAATACACACTAAAAGTGTAACTAAGGGCTGCTGTCTTAAAGGCCAACATGGGCGGAAATCATCAGCATTTCATGAACTCATCTAAATGCCCAAGAGAGAATGAACAGTCCTTCATGTGTTTCAGTGACAAACCCATATTGCCTGGAGGGATGATTCCCTCCCCTCCATTGTGTGAAAACATGAGAACAATAATTATTTCCTTCTTTCGTTCTTTGTGTATACTTTAACGTGGGTTTACTTACACCCACGCATAATACATGCTGAGGACATTCTTTTTCCTTCCTTATCGTGATAGGGCTGAGTGTGCCAGCTACCATCCAAGCTTCTCTCAATTGTGCCATTGAGGTGGAGCACTCCATTGCAGTGACTTTTTGCTCCTCTCTGGCCTCTTCTTTCCTTTCGGAAAAATAGTGTGATAGTTGCATTTAGCCAGCTGCCTTTGGGGTGCCTTTATTACCTGGTGAAGACATGGCCACTGAGTGCTTTGTTTGCTCATTGTGTGTATGACAGATGATCTGCAAGTGGTGTGGCTCAAGCTCCAGAGCTCTTCTCTCAAGCAGACCATAATGGCTCTTCTGACTTGGGCCTTTGCAGCTGCTGGGGTGTGGCGCATTGGACAAAAGTAGAAGCAGTGAATCCAGAACTGAGCAGTCACACTTCTTGCATTCTTGCACTTAGTTTTTATTTATCTTTGTAATAACTCGAAGTTCTTGTGTTACAATGATGAGTTTGGTCCATTTCTCTTCTGTAATTGAACCATGGCCTTTCACTCTTGTACACACATTATTTCTTTGAAAATGCATAGTAGTTAAATATTGTGCATGTTTGACTCCTAGTTTATTCCTGTCTCTTCTTGTAACTGTTTTACCCAGGAGATGACTTCTTTCTTATTCTTCTACTTGCTATATTGCTATGTGGGGAACAGAACCCAAATAAAATTAATTCACATATGGAAAACCATAACTATTTATTACATAACTGAGTCTGAAAAATCTACTTTGATTCTTTAGCTTTAGTTTAGAAAAGTGCAACAGTTGTGGAATCGGGTAGCTTTACTCAAAACCCCTCACCCCTCAGATCAAAATGAAGAAATGTTATAATCCTACAGTCCAGGGTGATAATACTGTTGCAGTTTATTTTAAAAAGTAAAACCAAAACTAATAACTCCTTCCCCTCCCCCCCAAACCAAAGAGCCTTTCTGCTGCTACTTGTAATTAAGTTTGATAGTAGCTTAACTCTGACTCAAGAAGGTAAAAGTAGAACTATTTTATTGCACAAATTTTTTTTTAAATGCTGCTTTCATTTTCCTTCAATCTAAGAAAATGGCAATGGAATAGTTCAGCTGGCCACTGTTTTTTATTTATTCTTATTGAGATTTAACTCTTTATATGCTATAAAAATTCCAGTTAAGGTTAATAAGTGCATCTTACAAGCTCTTTGTTGAAAATTTTCTGGAGATAAGCATCATCTGTTGTATGGTGAGAAATCCATCCATTTTTTCTATTGCCTCACTTCCTAATAAGTTGTTTACAGGATCTGATGTACACAGCTGGTTGTATGCAAGTCACTGGAATTCATGTGACTAGAGAAGTCTGAGGTTGGGCTTGAAGCAGCATGGTCCTTAGAACTGTCTTCCTGATATTATTTTGATAGATTGTGAAATACTCTTTGGAGGCTGTCATGGTATTTTGAGGAGATAGAAAGGTACTGTTTCATACAGTGTTATGTAAGTACCCCTCCAAATTGTACGTACAAAGCTGGAAGTACCGTTGGATGTGGTGAGGGAAGTGCTGTCTTGGAAGGAGGGAATAAAAAAATTGCTGGAGGAGTTTGTCTTGATGACATAGGGAATATGTTTCCAAGTCAAGATGGCAATGACTTTTCAAATGAGAAGATGTTGAAATGGGAGCAGTAAGTTAAGCCCAAATAAATCTGGAAATCAAAGTGTTCCTTGTTGCTAAAGTTATTAATTTAATAAAAGCCTTTTATAACAATAATGTAGATAACACGAGCTTATTATGATCTAGCTAAATGATTTTAAAGATCACATTATGCTGTTTATTAAGAATTTAGGTTGGTTGAAAAACCTAGCAGAAAAATCACTTTGCATAATTCTGAAGGAAAAGCATCAGATTGGGCTGGTTCCAGAAGTGGGGATTGTTAGTCATTTAAAATCACATAAACAGTGTTTGTAGCTTACTCTAATGTAAGTTTTCTGTTCAAAGGATTGCAAAAGTAGCTACCTGATAATGTTAAACAGGAAAGTTAATCAGTTACAAAACAGGATTATTTCAAGTCCCTAAGTACTCACTGGGAGTTTAAAAACTTTTACTTATTCTTCAGTTATTTAAAATGTTTTTTCATGTATTCATTCAGATTAAAAATCGAAACAAGTTTTTGTGCATCACCTCACCAGTGCACTGCAATTTATGACCAGCATGTTTGAACAACTTTGGTAGTGGATTGGGACTATCATGAAGGAAATGAAAAGCTTTCTGGCAGAATCATCTTGTATTTTCTCTGGATTTTTTGTTTGTTTTGTTTGTTTGACTTGGTAGGCTGTGAAGTGTATTTCTGTAATATGAAGACTTTGGGAAAAGGAATGTGATTTACTACGGACTCCTGGGGTTTAACATCCTTGTCTTTAAATGCTGCCCGTAGCAAGCAGAGGAATGCTTTCGCGTGGAATAGAGAAATGCTGCCCTCTACTGTTTATAGAGAGCTTTTATTCATTAATAAAAGGAGGACAGTGCGGATATCTACAGTTTGGAGACTTTCGTAAGACCTTTTCAGACTTAAAGTATGTGAGGACATCCTTTTGCAAAGTAGAAGATCACAGAACTGTAGTATTATCTTCCATGTTACATAGCTAGACTTGTTGGTTTGGTGATCATGAAGCTGTAAGATCTTGGTTGAAATTACTGTATATTTTTTAATTTCTATATTACTTTGAGAATTCCTTTGTAGAGTTAATGTTCTTCTACACCCACTATAAGCAAATAGGCATGTTAAAATTGGATTATCCCAGCCTTACTGGCCTAGGTAATGATTTCCTGTCGTATGAGAACTGGCAACATGAAACACTTTCTGTTTAGGTGATCTGTTTTTTTCTAAGAAATGTTTTTGAGAACTTTAACAAGTACTGTTTGTGTACTTTTCTGAGTTTAAACTTATATCCTCAGCAACTCAACTACTGTGAAAGTGTCCTCAACTCTGAATGATGACTTCCCTTATAACATCAAATAAAAATGCTAGAAATGTGAAAACTTTGACCTGCATTTTGTATTCTATGGCTTATGTAGGCACTACAGTGCACAAGTGTGTTAAACCTTTTGTAATTTTCTTTCTCTTTTTGTTGTTGTTGTTTGTTACTGTATTAGCATCTCTTTAACCAATAGTCAAGATACCTAGTGGAAGCCTTGATTTAAGTCTCTGATGTTCTGCCAGTAGTAGGTGATAGAAATCAAATCCTTCAGAGCACAAATATGCTTTGAAAATGAAGCCCTGTTAAAGTCTGTAAAGGAAAGAGCAAAGTGAGAGTTCAGTTGGCAAGGGGCTTTCCCATCTGGAGCATTTTACTTTCCAGCTGATCTGGTGTTGCTAAAGGGGCTGACTGCTGTTGCCGTGTGTGTAGCAGTAATTACTCCTTGGTTAACCCTTCCTGCTTTCTTTCTGCTGAACTGTTCTCTAGAAACCATTGATATATCTCATCTCTTTTGTGTGCAGCAACACTTTTCCTCTTCTTTACTGCTTCCGGTTGGTTGCACTTTGTGTTGGTTTCAGACAATGCATAACAATTTGCAGAAGTGATGTCTTAATTCATCTCACAACAGATAACTTGTACAGGTTTAAAATATGCTTCAAACAAGCTACTTTCTGTTTTTGTTTTGTTTTTTACCAAGAGTACTACTCTTTTAGGACTGCTTTAGGTGACAGAAGTAATTCTCATGTCTTGGCTTTAATGCTTTTGCTCAAGTGCCAGACATTAATAAGACAACTTTGACTAGAGTTGGAAATATAGCTTGAAAATAAAATGACAAGACTCTCCTGGACATGAATTTTCCAAATTCAAAGCTGCATTTTTTTGTTTGGTGTTTTTTGTTTGTTTTCTTTTGTTAAACCTCTTACTGGAAAAGAGGGTAGTATTCCTTGATTGCCTCACGCAGCCTATTTTCAGTGGAGGAAGTGGCATAGCAGCTGAAGTTTGCTTTGTTGCAACATGACTGCTTTCATTGATTAATCAGGCTGTGATGCATTGGAGGGAGAGCAAGGTAAGTGGTCTTCTGCTGCCTAAGTGGTTTAGAGTTACCCATACTAGTATCAAAAATATTTTCTCTCTTAGGTTACTGTGAAATATGATTCTTATGTACTGCCTGAAGTTACCTTCAGATACATACAACCTCTGGTTAATGACTAAAACAAAATTCTTCTAACAAAATAACACAAATGCAAAATTCTTCATTTCTTCAAAAGAGTTGGCTCACAGAAACCCAAGAAGGTATAATGTATGGAAAGACATGTATAGGATGATATTGGGTCAGTTGCTGAGGTGAGCAGCTCGAGAGAGGACGCCTTCAACACCGGACAGTGGGGAAGCTCACCGTCCAGGAGCCTCGCCTCAGAGCGGCAAGAGCCACCGGGGAGCCTCAAGTCCTCGCCAGGCCTTGCCCAGGAGCCGGCAGCTCCGCTGAGGCGAGCAGGGACTCACAGGGGGCGGAGCCGGGAGGGGCGGCACCAGCCCTGAGTGGGTAAAAACGTGCCCAGGGAGCGCGAGCGGCCAGGGCATGGCACCTGAGTGTGTGCGGCAGCTTGGCTGCCCCGGCGGTGGCAGCGTCGGCACTAGGCAGAGCCGATGAGAGGGGAGGCTGCAGCGCAGAGCTCGGGGTGCAGAGTGCCTGCGCGGGTCTGGTGAGGAGAGGGTGTGCAATGGGCAGGGCTGCACCCGGTGCTACCCGGTGGAGGTCCTCCTGCAGCAGGGACTGAGCTGCGGGATGCTGTCAATAGGCTGCAAGATGTCAGGGAAGCTGAGAGGAAGCAGGAATGCTTGCTCCAGGATCAAACTGTGCAGGGGCCACAAGCGTCCATTGTAGCTCATGGAGGAAAGGATGGCATTCACCCAGGAAGCTAGGAACTAGTAACAAAAAATACCAACAGAAAAAGGAGGACAAGGACAATTAAAAGCAAGGGCCTTCCTCCTAAATCTGTTGTCCCCATGCAGAACAGCTTTGCAGTTCTGCAGGGGACTAACAAGGAAGCACACAATTTACCACATGAACAACAGGCTGATGCACTGGTAAAGAAGATCACTGCTGGTGCCACCAGGAAAAAGGAGTGAGGCATAGTAGTAGGGGACTCTACTTTGAAAGGCACAGAGGCACCCATCTGTCAGTCTGACCCACTCTCGAGGGAGGTGTGTTGCCTACCAGGGGCACAGATCAGGGATGTTGCAGAGGGGCTGCCTGCTCTACTAGGTCCCACTGACTGTTACCCACTTCTAGTTGTGCATGTGGGTGCGAGTGATATAGATAGCGTTAGTCTGGAGAACACCTTGGGAGAGGTGGTTAGAGGCTCTGGAGCTCAGATTGTCTTTTCATCAATTCTCCAGGATACAGGGGAGGACCTTAAAAAGGCTAGGAGGATTGGCCAGGTTAATAAATGGTTAGAACAGTGGTGCCATAGTCAGGGGGTTGGGTATTTACAACGTTGGACTTGATTTGAGAGGCCAGGCCTACTAGAAGCTGGTGGAGCTGGTCTGACAACAAAGGGGAAGAGCTGTTTTGCTGTTTTGATAGGAGGCTTGCCAGATTGGTCAAGAAAGCTTTAAACTAGATTGGGGGGGAAGCAGGTAA
>NDXB01010853.1:0-11522 GCA_002631895.1 Agapornis roseicollis | reverse complement strand
GGGGGGGGAATATTGTTCCATCCCAACACACCCAGTCAGCTGCCAGCACCTATAATAAATGCTTGGAGCAATGTAGAGATATTCCAGCCACTCCAGCCAATGAGCTCCAATGGCTTCATTTGGAGCTCGGCTCAGATGCCTCTATACAGCTGCCTGTACTATGGGGAAGAAACAGGAAGTACTAAGAGATGTGTGCATATCTATGGGGATATGACATCATTGGTATTACATAAACATGGTGGGATAGTTCCTATGACTGTAGTGTTGGAATGGAAGGTTACAGGCTCTTCAGAAAAGACAAGCCTGGCAGATGGGGAGGGGAGTTGCTATTTATGTCAGTGATAGGCTTCAGAGTATGGAAGTCTGTCTGGGGACAGGTGATCAGTCAACAGAGTTTGTGGGTCAGGGTCAGAGGGAGAACAGTGATGAGGGACATCACTTTGGGGATCTTCTACAGACCACCTGATGAAGAGGACTCTGTGACTGAAGCGCTCTATAGACAGATAGGAACAGTCTCACGCTCACAGGCCCTTGTCCTCATGGAGGACTTCAACCGCCCTGATACCTGTTGGAGCGATGGTAAGGCCTGGCACAAGCAATCCAGGAGGTTCCTCAGTTTTGTGAAAGACAACTTCTGCAAGTAATAGAGCGGCCAACAAGGAGAGGTGCCATGCTTGACCTCATGCTCACCAGTAGGGAGGGGCTGGTTGGAAAAGTGATGCTCCAGAGCAGCAGTTCAAGATCCTCATGACAGTGAGAAGAGCGTACAGCAAACTCACTGCCTGAGAATTCAAGAGAGCAGACTTTGGCCTCTTCAGGAACCTGCTTAGTAAGGTTCCATGGGATATAGCCTTAGAGGGCAGAGGGGCCCAAAACTGTTGGTTGATATTAAGGATCACTTGCTACAAGCTCAGGAGTGTTGTGTTCTGACTAGAAGGAAGTGCAGCAGGAGGGCCAGGAGACCTCCATGAAGATAAGGAGTTGCTGAGGAAACTTAAAAGGGAAAAAAAGAGGCTTATAAAAGGTGGAAGCAAGAACAGGTGGCCTGGGAAGAATACAGGGATGTTGTCCAGGAAGCTAGGGACCAGGTGAAGAAAGCTAAGGCCCAGTTAGAATTAAACTTAGCTAGGGATGTGAAGGATAACAGGAAGGGATTCTATGGTTATATTGCGAATAAAAGACAAACTGGAAACAGCATGGGTCCTTTCGGGAAGCTCTTGGGTGAACTGGCTACCGTGGGTTTGGAGAAGGCTGAGGTTCTTAATGACTTCTTTGCCTCGGTCTTTACTGGCAAGTGCTCCAACCACACTACCTAAGTCTTGGAAGGCAGATGCAGGGACTATGAGAGTGAAGACCTTAGGCCCACTGTAGGAGAGGATCAGGTTTGAGACCATCTTAAGAACCTGAATGTGCACAAGTCCATGGGACCTGATGAAATCCAACAACGGGTCCTGAAGGAGCTGGCAAACGAAGTTGCTAAGACACTGTCCATCATATCTGAAAAGTCATGGCAGTCAGGGGAAGTTCCTGAAGACTGGGAAAAGGGAAATATAACCCCCATTTTCAAGAAGGGGAAAATGGATGACCCAGGGAATTACAGGCCAGTCAGTCTCACCTCTGTGCCTGGCAAAGTTTTGGAGCAGGTTCTCCTGGAAGGCATGCTAAGGCACATAAAAAACAACGAGGTGCTTGGTGCCAGCCAGCATGGCTTCACTAAAGGAAATCCTGCCTGACCAATTTGGTGGTCCTTCTACGATGGGGCTATGGAACTGATGGACAGGGGTAGAGCAGTTGACATCATCTACCTGGACTTGTGCAAAACATTCGACACTGTCCCACACGACATCCTTGTCTCTAAATTGGAGAGACCTCAATTTGATAGATGGACCACTCGGTGGATAAAGAACTGGTTGGATGGCCGCATTCAAAGAGTTGTGGTCAATGGCTCAGTGTCCGGCTGGAGGCCAGTGACAAGTGGTGTCCCTCAGGGATTGGTGTTCGGACCGGTCTTGTTCAGCGTCTTTGTCGCTGACATGGACAGTGGGATTGAGTGCGCCCTCAGCAAGTTTGCCGATGACACCAAGCTGTGTGGTTCGGTAGATCCGCTGGAGGGCAGGAATGCCATCCAGAGGGACCTTGACACGCTTGTGAGGTGGGCTGATGCCAACCTCATGAGTTTAACCATGCCAAGTGCACGGTCCTACACCTGGGTCGGAGCAATCCCAGGCACAGCTACAGGTTGGGCAAAGAGGAGATTGAGAGCAGCCCTGCAGAGAAGGACTTGGGGGTGGTGGTTGATGAGAACATGAACATGAGCGAGCTTCAGTGTGCACTTGCAGTGCAGAAAGCCAACTGTATCCTGGGCTGCATCAAAAGGAGCGTGACCAGCAGGTTGAAGGAGGTGATCCTGCCCCTCTACTCTGCTCTCGTGAGACCTCACTTGGAGTATTGTGTGCAGTTCTGGTGTCCTCAACATAAAAAGGACATGGAACAAGTTCAGAGGAGGGCCATGAGGATGATCAGGGGCTGGAGCATCTCCCGTATGAAGACAGGCTGGGAAAGTTGGGGCTGTTCGGCCTGTGGAAGAGAAGGCTGCGTGGAGATGTCAGCAGCCTTGCAGTATCTGAAGGGGACCTATAGGGATGCTCTGGGGAGGGACTCTTCATTAGGGACTGTAGTGACAGGACAAGGGATAACGGGTTCAAACTTAAACAGGAGAGGTTTAGATTGGATATAAGGAAGAAATCCTTTCCTGCTAGGGTGGTGAGGCACTGGAATGGGTTGTCCAAGGAAGTTGTGAGTGCTCCATCCCTGGCAGTGTTCAAGGCCAGGGTGGGCAGGGTCTTGAGCAACCTGGTCAAGTGTGAGGTGTCCCTGTTTATGGCAGTGGGGGTTGTAACTAGATGATCTTTAGGTCCTTTCCAACCCTAACTATTCTGTGATTCTAGGATGAGACCAGAAACTTCATGTAGCCTAGGGCTGTTTCTGAGTGTAACTGGTAATTCATCTTAAGAAAAACTTTTAAGAAGTGCCTACTTCAGTTGCTGTCCCATTCCAGCAGGCGGCATTTTGAAAGATTTTCTGACATAGTGATTACATTTGCACGTTTTTATTAGACCTTGGTCTACATTTGATTTACTGTTTTGTAGTTCCTTTGTGAACTTTTGATTTCCTTGGCAATGAGTTCTACAGTAGTTTTTTTTTTGTTTGCTATAAAATATCTGCTGGATAACTCAATTGTTTTCAAATTTCTGTGTTAAATAGTTAGTAATTGGTTTTCTATGCCATTCACCTTTTAAATGGTCTTGTATGATGTTCCCCTGCTCAGCTGTTTGCTTTATAAAGTGAAGAGCTTTGTTACTTTGACATTTTCAAATGGAAGCCACAGAGTGTCTTAATCCTTGCTGTTATTTTTTGCACTTTTTCAGTTTTTGTTGCTACTTTTCTTAGATGAGATGGTCAGAAATATTTTCAGTAGGGAAGATTTATGAATATCTCAAAATTTTACAAAGAATGATGCTTTCTGCAAGTTTCTTTTTCTCCAAATTTCTTTTTTGAAAATTGGAGCTATAATCTTCTGAGCTAGATTGGTGGTTTAAAACCTCTGTCTTTTAGTTGGTACTATTTTCTGGGTGTTTTAGAGGCAACAGAGGGGAGAGGGAAGGGGAGAGTGACTTACATTTGTTATATCATGCTGTCACGCTCGGGTATTTGGGTATGAACTCTTGAAATAGGTTCAAAGCTGAAGTAGGGTACTATTTCCTGTAGCAAGGTATTGTATCTTTTTAAAACACACTAAAAAGAAATACTCAGTTTTGAAGAGCTGTGCAATTAGTTTGCCAGTAGCTGCTGGTGTTTCTTAAGGACTGCGTGTGTGTGTGTGTTCTACATTCCTGCTGAAATACTGTGCTTTAGAAACATGCCCTAATATGCAGAGGCTCCAGGGCTGGTAAGTAGGATTGAAAGTTTGGTTCAAAAACTGTTGATAAAAGCCTAAACCAAACTTAAGTTTGATTTAAGCTGCTAATATGGCAAATGTTTTACTAAGCTTGAATACTATGATTTAGTATTTGTATGCTTTTAACAGTTGTGAATTAATAGTAGGCAAATATTTGTCACCTGTTTCTGAAGATTGCTTTCGGCAGGTTCAGATCAGTCAAAGTGCTTAATTGTTATAATAGGGAGTGTTCCTTGTGCCTTCTCTTCTGATGAAGTTTGGAGGAAGGGAGAAGCAGGACTAGAAAGTATTAGTAAGTGAAATATAGCCAAGCTAAACTGGAGTAAGCTTTTGGTCAGGGTAATGGCACTTGGTAAAGTATGTAATGCGTCACTGTTGGAATTCTTGGCAAAGTGTGGCTTTAATTCGGCAGTGTTTTTTACTGTTGAGGTTAAGTCTTTTAATTTGTGGTAGTTAGTGTTAACATAGTTCAACCTGCTGTAAGAAAATGTAACTTCTGATTCCATTCTGGCACTCAAATTCAGCCCAAGTTAGCAGAACACACCCTTCTCACTTAAGCTGTTCTGTCATGATGGTTAAGTTGTAACTTGTCTTTTCAGTTTTCGAAAGGCAGACCACCACCACTCCCCCCAGATTCTTCTTTTTTCTTTCTTTTTTTTTTTCCTTGCTATTTTTTTCTATTTTTTTTTTCTTTCTACCGCTCCCCCCCACACACACACCCCCCCCAGCTTGTTACNCAGTTTTCGAAAGGCAGCCCCCCACCCCTCCCCCCAGATTCTTCTTTTTTCTTTCTTTTTTTTTTTTCCTTGCTATTTTTTTCTATTTTTTTTTTCTTTCTACCACACCCCCCCACACACACACCCCCCCCAGCTTGTTACTTACTGATTTCCTCCTTACTTGCAAGCTCTGAGAGTGTTGCTGCCCTGGCTACCATAGTAAAGAGCACTGCATAAAAGAAGAATCTGCTAACAGCAGGACAAATACTTGGAAAAACACTTTCTTAAACATGGAGAAAATGGATACTCACTTTTTAGTAATATTGGCTCTACCCTAAACTTGCTTATAGTTTGCTCTGTCTCTTACTCAGCCAGAACTATTAGATGCTTCTTGGTACAGCTGTTAGTTCTAGTACCAGTGCATATATTTGTTTTATCCTTACTGCAGAACTTGGTACACCTCTTTGTAGAGCTAGATGTACTGCCTTCTGACCCGATCTTCCAGGTCAGAGATCTGTCCTAAGGTCCTGCAGTTTCTTGTGTTAGACACTTTAGGTAGCAGAGTGTCACCTGTCAAGTTTCTTTAGGTGTCATCATTCCAGCAACTAGTGGAAATGTTGAGCAATATGGGTCCCAGTATCTATCCTTGAGGTGTGTTGCTTGTTACAGCTATGAGCCAAGTGTCGTGCTATCAGTCACCTTCTGAGCCTGGTAGACCAGCAGATTTTCAATCCTTCTACCAGTCTGTCTGGCCTGCCTGCGAGTCCTTGAGTTCTAGATGAGAAAGCTTTGGGAGGCTCTGTTAGAAGCCTTTCAAAGCCTTGCTTTCTGCCTGTGTTCTGAGCCTTCTTGCAACTCTTGCTTTTACATTTTAGTGCCCCAGAAGATGATGGCAGGAGGGTTGTAACAGGCTGTAAGTTTTCCTTAATCTGTTCTCTGTTAATAACAAAGTGTAAACCACCAGTATCTTTTCCATCTGGATTGAGATGGGAAACTAAATCCTTCCCTGTTAGGATTTGCATTTTAAGACAGGGAAAGCGATAAGAGTTGAAATGAACTGAAACTGTAGGCTAGCGAATTCTTTGACCTACTGAAATTCAATAGTAGTATTATAGATCTTTCCCATTTTAGAAGAAGGAGTTATCTTTGTTTTTGAAATGTTCAAATCTGTTAGAATGACAGAAGAAATGTGCTATGGGAATTTCCCTTTTAAGCATTTGTATGAAAAAAGCCTTTTTGGCTTTGGTTGTTTCTTATAGAACATAGTGACAGTCCTCTGTGCTCAGAAATGTATTGCAGATACTTGAGCATCAACAGAACAATACTGCTGCCTTGATTCTGTCCGGCTCTCAGTAAATGGTTTTGTAATTCACATGTGATCTGTTTCTAAAGCAGCAGGACTGGAGGGCTGATTCCTGTTTGTCTCAGGCAACAACCTTCTCACTGTCTACAGTGGAGAAAAGAAACACTGTTGTTAGTATTGTCCAAGCACTTCCTCTTCACTGGCTGTGAGAGGTTCTTAGCCACTACTCTGTTGGTACTGTCTCAAAGCAGTAGAGCAGAAACATGTTAAATTGCAGTCTTCTCTTGATGTTAAGGAAGTATGAATGGCTATTGAAATGAATCTAGAGTAGTACGATGCTTTACCAGATAGAAGGTGTTTATTATTTGTGTATATCCTCTTCCTTATTTTCACTTTTTTCACCTGTGTGCCCTTATTTTTCCAAGGGAGGCACAAATGCTTTAATACTTTGAGAGTTACTTACCAGCAGAGCTATTTTCTTGACTACATTGCACGGAACATTGAAAAGGTATTCCACTATTGTACTGAAAAGTGCTGCTACAAAAGGAACTCTTTCAAAAAGATAGGATGGGATGACTGATTCTGAGCAGTCCTTCCGTAACTGAAGGATCTTCATACATTATCTATTCTGAAATAAACTTCAGAGATGTTGCCTGTTCTTCTTTCCATTACCGAGAATTCCTGCATGACAGTGAATCAAACTAACTTTATGTCTTGCCCCAGTAGGTGCTTAACAAAAATGTTTTGGAGGATATGCTTAGCCTAGTTGGCTTGGGTCCTACAGGGAACAATTCAGAGTGATAAATTAGATCCTTGCTCCAGCCTGGTCTTTGTACTGGGAAGAGAAGTCCCAGCTAATCCACACCCTGCTAGATTCAATCTTTCTTAGTGGGTATACCCTTGAAAATGTAACTTTGCTTTGCTAGCAGTCTTTATCACTTGAGTTTAGAGTCTGTCCATTTCAAATACAAACTGGGTAGAAGCTTCCCTGAGGGTGTGGGGAAGGGATGAGATAAGGGTGTAAAGCTTTCTCTCAGAAGGTCTGTTACTTATTAGGCTTTTACAGTTTATCAGTTTTTATTTTGGGGTTCAGTGTCTGTTTTTTGCTAGAAATCTTTCTGAGAGTTGGATGGAACTATCTAGGGCTAAATATGTATAATTTTTCTCCTCCATGGACAGATGGGAGCAACACTTGAAAGGCAACTTTAGAATAATCACATACTTTTATTCTAAGTGATGCTAGCAATGTTTTTTGAAGGCAAAGATCTTACAGTTTGTAATTTTAAAGGAATTTTCAGGTCAGACTGGTAGTGGGTTTGCCTGCGACAGTTAATTTTCTTCACAGCAGCCCATATGGTGCTGTGTTTTAGTTTCTGACAAAGTATTGATAAACACACCAATGTTTTAGCTTTGCTGAATATTGCTCACACAGTATCAAGGCCTGTTCTGTTTCTTAGTCTACTGCCCTAGAAATAGGCTGGGGGTGTTCAAAAGGTTGTGAGGGGACACAGCTGGAGCAGCTGACCCCAACTGACCAAAAAGATACACTGTATTTTTAAATGTTGTGTTCAGAAATAAAACTGGGGGGAAGTCTTTCCAATGTAGCTCTTGCTCAGATTGGCCATTGGTCTGCCAGTGGGAGGTGGTTGGTAATTTGTCTTGCCTCACTTGTGTGCATGCTTGGAGCTTTTTCTTTTTACCACTTATTTGTCCTGACCTATGAGTTTTTGCTCTCACTTTTGCCTCTCTGATTCTCTTACTCATCCTACAGCGTGTATGCGCGTCTGTGAGTAAGTGACTGGTGGGAACTTCCCTGCTATCCAGGGTCAACCTATGGCAGACTGTTTCCAGACATGTTAAGTATGTTTGAAACACTTTTTGATTTTTAGGGATATCCTAGTTGAGTTGTATTCTAATTGCAGTATAGTCTACTCAGAATACAGTCACCCTTTTCTCTTTTTTCCTTACAGGCATATTATCAGTATAATAAAATTAATCTTCTGCAGTGAATTTAATAGAGGAGGTCAGGTAGGATGCAGTTTGCCTGCCACATTTAGTTTGTCAGATAAAACTTTTTCTTGCAAAAGGAACCATTTATTTTCAGTCCTTTCCTAGTCCGTTTTGAAATTGTTCTTATTTTGGTGGTTTCCAGCTAGGAAAAAGTAACTTTGGATTCTGGATTTCATAGTAGTCATACTAGTCAATTCTTTAACTTCTCTAATTCTCAGGAGCTTCCTGTGTGGAAACTAAAGATTTAAAGGCATGTGCCAGTAGTGCTAAAATACTTTCCAAACATTGGAAGAAGTGGAAGAGATTACACTCTGGGCCTTTTTAATTACAAAACATGAAATGGCCTCATACCTGCCTTACAAAGCATGACTTCCTATAACTTTTCTGTCCAGGTGTGTTATCATTTTAATATATACCACTATATAGCATTTTACTATACTTTTCCCTCATTTGATATTCTTAGTATCTTTCTTGTTACACACATTCTGTCTGTTGTTGCTTAGGCAGCTTTACCCCCTCCCTGCTCCCCCTTCCTTTGATGGGGATTTCTTCATATTTATCTCCTTGCCTGCTACCTACTTCTGAGAAACTTGCAAATGACTGGTACCATCAAAGACTTCTATCCCTCCAGTCAATTTGGCTGAAATTAATCTATAGTGTTGTTAGAACTACTAAGAGGCAGGGGCTGACAGATGAATGCTAATATCTTTGAAATCACAGTTAGAACACAGAGGACCTCTGTCCAGTGTTAATTGTGAGGAAGCTCTGTTGGTTTTTTTTTTTTTTTTTTTGGTAAAGTTTTGCTTCTGAAAGCTCTTCAGTCTGTCATTATTTTGCAGCTGGTATTCTGAAGCCTGATTATTTTTGCATATAGAGGGCATCGTAACACAGACACCTCTGGGTTTGTTCTCTTGATACTGTCTTTTTCTGTTTTGGACTGAAAGGAACTCCAAAAGCAAGTTTATAAAAATGCCCATAATGATGGTCACTCTGGGGAGGAGAGGATTCTTACCTGTTTTTTTTTTGGCTCTACAGAGCAAGGCACATGAAGGACCTTATTGGAGTTATGTCCCAGATCTGTCTTATACTTACCAATGTAAGACTTGGAATAAACTGGGAGAAAAATCACAAACACCCACTGAAAAGTTTCTATTCATAGGACTTGCTCTGGGATTAAATGCTATTGTGGGGCAATTTTTAGAAAACACAACTATTAATCAAATTGCTCTTAACACTGCCGTCCACCATCTTCAAGACTTTGGAAACTAAATACATGGATAGCTGTATTTTTTGAGAGGTCGGTGATGGTTATTTTCAGCACAAACGGGTCAGATTGGGCAGTGCAAATTTTGCTTGAGACAATTAGCTTCTTAAGAAGGGCAGATGCACATCAGCATTCTGAACTGGAAGTGCAACAGTGGCTGCTGGTTTAACTTCTGCAAACATACTCAACTTGCCAAGCTCACAAAAAGGTGATTCTAAGGAATGGATACTTGTTAAAGATAGCCTTTAGAAGGAGAATTTTCAGCTCATGGTGTTTTTGGCAAATAAACTTGTTTGCCTGAAGTACTGTGCAAATGATTTATCTGGCAATTTAGAAACATGCAGGAACAAGTAGTACATTTTTTTTGGCTGCTTTTTCAAAATCGGCTTTGGATGGTCATCTGATACTTCAGGGAGCAAGAACTGCAAAGGCAAAGAGAGCTTCATGGGTGCTGATGGATGCAGGTTGCACCAGACATAGGTTGTTACGAAATGAGGGTTCAAATTTAATTTACTTTATAGAAAATGCTTATAAAATTACTAGTCCTTGAGTAAGGAATTCTTAACAGCCATTACATTAATGTTCTCTGCTAGAATGAGGTAATCCTAAACCAATATCCAAGCTGATTTTCAAAGTGGAATTTTGGAATTCTGTGTGCTCTTTCAGGACCATTCAGGCTAAGATTATGCAGAGCAGAGGTTAAAGTAAGTTTATTAGATCATGCTTTTCAGCATCCAAATGTTTTTATTTTCTATTGGGTTGTATTGAGTACTCTGGAAGGATACCAGTTCAGGCTTCTGGGATAGAGGGACCTCTTCTAGAGTCCCACTGCTTGATGGGTGCTTGAGGTGATGCTTAGGGGTGATATTGTTCTGTCTAAAGAAATTTGAAGGTATAGCCTTTTCCCCTTCCATTTGGCAGTCTGAACAGCTGGTACTTTTGTCAAGTTAGACCTTCAGTTACTTATTTCATTAAAAGCTCTATGTCTTATTGCTTATGAGATTGCTGTTTCCTAACCTGTGTTGTTTCCTAACCTGTGTTGTATTAAAAATATGGGTGGAACACATGTCGATGAAACTGGTACTATATGTGTTTAGTAAAGAATAGCTGGCCAATGCCTAACAGAAGCATTAAGTTTCTAAAAGCGTTATAGTGTGTTTTTTTGATGCCACATAGCTCTTGATTCTGTCTTGATGCTTTGTACTGTGAAGGGAGACTTCAATTAGGAGCTTTCTTATTTTATGATAATAATGAAATTACACTTGCTCATTGATTACAGATGTTAACAGTGTTCATATTTTTATTGTTCATATGGCATCCATGCATACAGATGGGTTCTTGCCAAGTAAACATTCAAGCCAAACTTGAAATAAAGGTAATTCACTTCTTGTAGTGTTTTCATAAGGATGAAAACAGTCACTGTAACTGGCAACACATTTGAGTAAACATGAATTTTTAAATGTTTTGACTTTATTTTTTTAGATTGTTCTAGTTAAAACTGTCATGTTAATGTTTGTATTATATCAGATGCAAGAAGAAAATTTAGGTTGTTCTTTTTTTTTTTTTTTCTCCTTTATTCAGTGAATACTGATGTGTTCCTGACTGTACAGCAGCACTGGATGAATCCTTGGCTCTGTGTGTATCNTATGCAATAAAAAAATTTAGTTTTTTTTTTTTTTTTTTTTTTCTCCTTTATTCAGTGAATACTGATGTGTTCCTGACTGTACAGCAGCACTGGATGAATCCTTGGCTCTGTGTGTATCTTGCTATCTCACAGTTTAAAAGTTGTTGCCTTGTATAATCAGCATGGAAACTATGGGCTCTGACTGTAGGAGCTCAAGCTTGTATGGGATAACAGAAGATACAGACTGATAAATTGGGAGGGAGCTAAGGAGTTAAGGCTGTATTCTTCTCATCAACAGCTTAGTTTTTTGTGGTAATAAATTGTTTTTTGGTTTTGAAATGTTAATCCAACCTTCAATTTGAATCAGAGTAGTAGTTAAATAAGTGGAAATGTCTCTTCATAGCTCAGAAGGAGATTTCTAAATAATCTGTTGCTTATGTTTCTTTATATGTAATGTACTATATTTTCATATTCCATAAAGTTTTATGTTCACAACTGTGTATTTAAGGAGGCTTTGAGTACAAATAATTCTTTTGAACAAGTGAAACCTTGGTTACAGTTGAATCTCTGAATTTAGTCAGCAAAGTATGTGTCCTGGGTTCAGCAGTTGCAGTCAGTTTTTCTTCTCTTTAGTAGCTGTGTTTTGA
>NDXB01010851.1:28723-56423 GCA_002631895.1 Agapornis roseicollis | reverse complement strand
CTCCTTCGACCTGCTGGTCATGCTGCTTTTGATGCAGCCCAGGATATGGTTGGCTTTCTGGGCAGCAAGCGCACACTGAAGTCAGCTCATGTTCATGTTCTCATTGACCATGATCTTCCAAAAGCAGGATTTAGTAATCACATGCCTTGTGGTGTTATTTGGCATTGGGGCAAATTTCAGACAGTAACTGAAGTTGCATGCATTTTTTAAACTACTGTACCAGGTGAACTTTCCAGTAACACAGCTTAGTGTGTCCTAAAGGAGCATCTTCTGGGAGCTGAATGACCAAGCACTAAAGCATCCTTCCTGTGTGCCAATTTTAACTACTTAGACTGTTTAACGTTCTTAACATGCATGTGCAAATGGGGCCTTTCATGTAACAAGTCCTGTTTCCTGTTTCAGAACATACAACCTTGTGTCTATAACTTTGCATAGTAACAGTTCCTTCCAGGCCAGATATCAAGGTTTTTTTTTTCAGTCTTCTGTGGTTTTGGCTTTCCAGCAGGTTTTTAAATAAAGTCTATAGAATTCTCATGTATAAAATACAGAGAGGTGGAGAAGTGAAAAAAACCCCACCCAAACCGAAAACCCAACAGCAAAAAAAGAAACACGCGAGAACTTGCAAAGGCTGTTCACCGGGGCAGGCCGCGGCCTCTTTCGGCGCCAGATCCGCCTGGCGGTGCCCGGGACGGCGTCTCCTTGGTAACGGCGCTGGCGGGGCGGGCGGGGGGATCGCGCACCGCCAATCGGCGCGCTCCAAGATGGCGTCCGCGGGAAGCGTGGCTCGGTGTAGCGGCACGGCCGGGCTGGGCGGCGGGAGGGCGGTATAGGGCCGCGGCTGGGCTCTGGCGGGCGTCCCGCCTTTCGCGGTCCTTTGCATGGAGGGTGGCGGCAGCCCCCTGGACCCCGGCTTCTCGCAGCAAGACACGCCCCGCCTGATCGTGGAGGATTCGCAGCCTGAGGGCGCGGGTGCAAAGGCCTGTCTCGGTTTGCTTGCTCCGGGGCTGCCGGCCCGGCGGAGCCAGAGCCCCGTGCTGGTGAGCGTTTTGAAGGGGGACGGGGCGGCGCGGCCTGGCATGGCGCTGACGTGATCCGTGCGTCTGCTTTGCAGGAGATTGTCGGCAGTCGTGCCGGCAGCCGGGCACCTGCGGGTGAAGGGGCGGACCGGGAGCGGCCCTCAGGTAAGAGCTGTGCTCGGGGCTGCGGCGCGCCTCGGGGCTGCAGTCGTGCTAACGGCGCTCTCCTTGCAGAGCCGATGGAGAGCGCTGCCCGACAGGGCGCCGCTGGACCGCGAGGCCGCGTCGCTGAGCAGCTGCTGCCGCTCGGCGGGGAGCGCAGGTGCGGGGGGCGCGAGTTCGGGGGGGCCGCCATCCCGGGGCGAGGCCGCCGCGCAGCGCGGGCGGACTTAAACATGGGCTGGGCGCTGGCCATAGCTGTGCTGGAGAGCACCCGGTGTGGAGCTGCGGAGTGACCCCGCGGGACGGGGGGCGGCTGCAGGAAGGCGGCCTGCGGCACCCACCGAAGCGATGCGAATGAGTGTGTCTGTTGCAGTGCCGCTGGAAAGGCTGGAGGCGATGGTGAGGATTGTACTACTTCGTCGTGTATAGAAGGTAACTTCTTGGGGCTGTGAATCTCCTCAGCCGCCTCTGTTGTTTTTGAGTTCAGCTGCTTCACCAGCCTGACTGGGGATAGTTGTACTTGTAATAATAGGTCGGAAAATTGGCATATTTTCTGGAAGCTTAACTGTTTGCTTTGGTGCTTAAAAAAAACCAACAAAAAAACCAAACCAAAAATCCCAGTGATTTCATATCATTCTTAAGAAGGATCTTGGATACTGGGAATGGCTTAGAAGAGGCATGGGTGCATTGTGACTGTTACGAGATACAGTCTTTTTCGTGGCAGACTAAGGAACTGGCATAATGGTTGCTGTCATCAAAGGGCTTTGAGGCACAGACTATGTATTACCAGCATTGTTTTCCCATTAGGAAATCCAAATGTGCTGCAGTACCTCACAGCATTATGTAAGACTGTGCTGAGCAGCTGTGGTTTCTGTGTTAATGGTCACTGTCCGTGTTCTGTTACTGTATTTTTAATTAGTACAGCTGAGATCAGAATCTTTATTCACAGTTTCAGCAATAGCCTAAATATACTTTCTAACAAGAAAAGTATCTTTTGCCTTTGTAAAGTGGTAGATGGCCCTATTTTTTGGTTTTGTGTGTATATTAGTTATGAATGTTTGGTGTTAGACACAGGCATGTCACAGCTGCAGTTTGGAGCTCTAGAGCTCTCACAGAGCCAGGACTTTGAGAGTGACTTCATGCCCAGTGAAGGAGATGCTAAGCATCAGTTTCATCTTGGAGCTGCTGGACTTGTGAAGAATGATGCTATGGATGGTATGTGAAGATGATCTTAGATGTCCTTTTGTTGCTCTGTCCATTCTTTGTTGTTTCTTTACATTATAGATGTTATGTTTCTTTGACAGGAAAAACAGTATTGGTAGTTTTCATAGCCAGTAGAAAAGAATTTTGCCTTCTTTTTCCTTTGGAGTAGTCAATTTGTTTTCATTTAGCTGTCCAGGTGTTGTCATTGATTCTTGCACTTCTCTCTCCTAATTTGTTTCCAGAATGTTCAAATAGTCTGGTACTGAACTCCCTCCCTGCTAAAAACCTCATCCTGTCATTTTTGTTGCTATCATTGATAGTTCAAAGATTTTTTTTTTCCTGTAAAGCTTGACTTGATATTTGTGTAATTTACAGAACTGCGCTTACTTCCCTTTGTATATTAACCAGGTGACCCAAGTAACAATTTTTTTTTTTCTTGCTGTTGCTAGATCTGCCTAGGGACAGCACAGAAACTCTCTCCAGCACAGAAGTATGTACTGCTTTGGAAGACCAGCCAGAGAAGTCTGAAAGGTAGAACAGTGCATGTTCTTTATAGGTCTCTTGCTGACATTCTGCGAATTGATTTGTGTTCCTTTTCTTTTCTCTCCTTTTTCTCCCTAGGTTTGTAGATGTAGAGGGTTCAGGCTCCAAGGCAAAAGAGAATATTGAAGGGAAAGATGAAGTACTGATGAAACACACAAAGATACCAATAGGTTTATTTTTAAGGGGGAGTGCAGTGGATAATAAAATATACTAATAATCTTCTTAAAGTTTAATGAGTGGGCTACATTAAAAATAATAATTAAGTTTAAGTCACAGAAGTTATTTCAAGATAACTCAATCACTGCAGTATGGGCTTTGGCCTCACAGGGGAAATTTAGAAGCTAAGTGGTGGCTATACCTGGATGCTTTTGAGTATTTACTATTGTAAGCTTTATAGTTTTAATTATTTTTAGATGTGACATTTTAGTTTGTTGAAAACTCTCTATAGATCTTTTATGCTAGATAGAGTAATATTTAGCTCATCTTGTATTATCATATTCCATCACAAAATAATATTAAAAAGGAGGTGAAACAAAGTTCCTAGAATGCACATTGAATGGAATTCAGCAGAACAATCTGTGTTCATTTAAGTATCACTTAGATTGGTAGAAAACAAAAAAAAACCAGTTCTGAAACTGTAACATATTATTTGGTCAGGAGAAAGAGGTCAGTTTTCCTGTTTATCTTTTTTGGTTGTGTTTATTTGATTCCGTAGCACACACAAGTGAATACCTTTTATCTGTGCAGATAAGCTTTCCTTACAATGTTGCAGTATTAGATCATCCTTTGAATTTCTCAGGTCAGTGACTGTGTCTTGCATTTCCAGAACTCTGCAGGAAGCAGAACAACATACCAGGAAACAACTGCCTGTCTGTGAGCCCACTAAAACTGAGAAATCTCTCAATTCTGGTCACCAAGAGTTGAATATCTTGTCAAGTCAGGAAGAGATGTTTCCTGAGAATAATGCAACAGGTAACAATAGAAAAGCAGAGCCAAAATGTCCATCCCGGAGATCATTATAATTGTCATCCCTACTTGATCTTTTTAGGCATGCAATATTTTAGGGTGCAGAGTGCTGTGAGTATTTTTCACATAATTTCTGCTAAAATTGAGACTGCTTTTGAAATGAAATCATAGAATCATAGAATAGTTAGGGTTGGAAAGGACCTTAAGATCATCTAGTTGCAACCCCCCTGCCATAAGCAGGGACACCCCACACTAAACCATGCCACCCAAAGCATCGTCTAACCTGGCCTTCAACACTACCAAGGATGGAGCACTCACAACCTCCCAGGACAACCCATTCCAGCGCCTTACCACCCTAACAGGAAAGAACTTCTTCTTTATATCAAATCTAAACACCACACATTTTACCCTATTCTGAAACTGGCAATAATAATGCTCACCCTTTGTAGTGACACCATGTAAAGTGTAGTAAGCAGTTCAGGAAAGAACTGTAGACTTTCTTATGCTGGGTAACTTTGGCAAAACATTCCACCATGCTCCCCTGAACTGGCTTTCCTGTTTGGGATAGGACAGGATCCTGCAATCAGAATCTTTGTACTGTAATTTTAGTAAGTCTTATTTGTCATCTAGGTTACTGTTCCTTCTCTTAATGTTCCTGTAAGAGAAAAGATTACATGAAATAGCGTAAGAGGATCTGTCATTACTTTATGTCTTGCTAGGAGGACGTCTGTGTCTCTTTTTAATATCTGAAAGCTTAAGAAAGGTTCTTAATGATCTTAATAGTGAAAGGCCTAGAAAATGAAGTTTTGAAGGGCAACTTTGTCACAGTTTATAAAGCATGAGCTAAATGAAGTCTTACTTTATGCTTTTTGTTTGCTTGTAATTTGTCCCAGCTGTGGCTGCCAGTATGATCTTGTGCATGAAACCTGTGTCCAGAAGCTCCAGTAACCTCCTGCTCACACTGAGTCAGTGGTCAATGCAAGTTGTCTTTTCTTGTAGGAACCTTGCCTGTATTTGTATTCTGATGCTGGATAGAATGTGCTGATATTGGAGCCACTGGGGAGTTTTATTTTAAAATTCTCAAGTAGAAAGGCTTGTACTGTCCCATCTGATAAAAATCTATTCTGAGTACAAACTGAACTTTTTCATCTCAAACTGTATTATGCTCACTTTTCACATACTGAACTATCATGTGCAGTCTTTCTCCAACTCTGAAAATCAGCTAGTCCTTGCCCACCTGAAAAGTAACCTTACAGTGGTGTGAATATTGTTCTCAAGAGTTTTCTGATCGACTTGGTTATTGATCAGATTTCTAACCTTGCTTCCTTTTGTTCACAGCTGCTGTAGGGAGTGGCTGCCCGATAACCAGGGTGGAAGAGGGAAGTTCCTTGGCGTGCACCCCTGCCCGCAGTCTGCAACTTCTGCAGCTGTCTGGGCAGGGTTCCCTTGTACAGGAAAGTCACATCACGTAAGCAGAATATCCCTAAACTACTGCAATAACTTAATTTTAGTAGTACATCTCCACCATTTAAAGACTTCTGCTTGATTTTAAGCAATTAGTTTCTTAATTTTGCGCTAATGAGAGAAGTCGGGCTTTATTTTGCGATGAAATGAAATAACAGTGTGGTCAATGCCATTTCTTAAATCCCCTGCTAGTAAACACCTCCTTTTATGAAAAGACTGCTATTCTTAGAATCATGGAATAGTTAGGGTTGGAAAGGACCTTAAGATCATCTAGTTCCAAACTTCCTGCCTTGGGTAGGGACACCTCACACTAAACCATGTCACCCAAGGCTTTGTCTAACCTGGGCTNCCTGCTAGTAAACACCTCCTTTTATGAAAAGACTGCTATTCTTAGAATCATGGAATAGTTAGGGTTGGAAAGGACCTTAAGATCATCTAGTTCCAAACTTCCTGCCTTGGGTAGGGACACCTCACACTAAACCATGTCACCCAAGGCTTTGTCTAACCTGGGCTTGAACACTGCCAGGGATGGAGCATTCACAACTTCCTTGGGAAACCCATTCCAGTGCCTCACCAGCCTTGCAGTAAAGAACTTCTTCCTTATATCCACTCTAAATTTCTCCTGTTTAAGTTTTAACTTGTTACCCCTTGTCCTGTCACTACAGTTCCTAATGAAGAGTCCCTCCCCAGCATCCCTATAGGCTCCCTTCAGATACTGGAAGGCTCCATGCAGCCTTCTCTTCCCCAGGCTGAACAGCCCCAACTTTCTCAGCCTGTCTTCATACAGGAGATGTTCCAGTCCCCTGATCATCCTCATGACCTCCTCTGGACTTGTTCCAACAGTTCCATATCCTTTTTATGTTGAGGACATCAGAACTGCACACAATACTCCAAGTGATGTGTCATGAGAGCAGAGTAGAGGGGCAGGATCACTTCCTTCAACCTGCTATTGTGGCAAGCTGGAGCTCATTTGGGGGAAAGTTAATGCATTTTCTAGTGATGTAGGGATGCTGGGAAGGGGCTCTCCATTAGGGACTGTAGTGACAGGACAAGGGGTAACGGGTTCAAACTTAAACAGGGGAGGTTTAGATTGGATCTAAGGAAGAAATTCTTTCCTGTTAGGGTGGTGAGGTGCTGGAATGGGTTGTCCTGGGAGGTTGTGAGTGCTCCATCCTTGGTGGTGTTGAAGGCCAGGTTGGATGAAGCCTTGGGTGGCATGGTTTAGTGTGGGGTGTCCCTGCTTATGGCAGGGGGGTTGCAACTAGATGATCTTAAGGTCCTTTCCAACCCTAACTATTCTATGATTCTGTGATTCTATGCTAGTCTTTTCCATGTTCCCTTTTCTTGGTCTGCAGTGGCTTTTCAGGTCTAGTTATTCCTCCTCCTGTTGCCTTTGGATCCAGTACTCTTGTCCCCAGCAGTCCTACTGAACAGAAGCAAGCAAAAGGTAACATTTTCTGCATACTAGTCTGTGGCTGTGTTTTGTGCTCTGTGGTTTATTTTGAACATGCAGCCTTTTCAAAACCTGCTAAAATTGTGTTTAAAGAGTAACGTAGGTTTGAAAAAATTGAAAGAGGTGATGGAAATCTGTATTTGTGACTTGGATGCTAACATGCTGTTGCTATTTCCTCCGTAGCTATTGTAATAAAATTAGTACTGTTGGCCAGCTCCCCTTCACTGAGTAATGGGAAATACTTCTATGGTATGCAGATTGCTGCTTGCAATTGTTCTTTCTTAGGGACAAGCCATTCTTGCTACAGGCAGATATCTGTATTAAGTATATACTGTTGGGGCAATAGAGAGGGCAGAGGAGGACTGCCTCGTAACAGTTATTTTACCTTAACTTGGATGACCTGCACAATATTTTTGAAAATTTTCATACGTTATCTGTGTGCATTCTAGAATGCCATGCCAGGGAGGGGTGTTCTATAGGATACCTTGGCTCTTAAACATTTTCTTTAATACCTGGTTGCCATCAGGAACAAGGGCCCCATCAAAGCAGACTTTTAGTATGATACAAAATTACCATTCCTTTCTGTGAGATTCCTGTCACAGAATGTCAAGTGCTTGTAGAATAGATGTTTTGTTAGCCAGGCTCTGGATTTGGTACCATTTTTATTAAAATAGCAAAAGGGGGAGGGGGAGGGTGAGGGTGGTGAAAAAAACCCTAAGTCTCAGAGAAATGCTTCTTATAAATTTCAGATCCCTTTTTCTAATCGTAGACATTTCAGACTAGTAGCAAAATAGTTACATGAATTCTTAACCAAACACTTTCTTCCCGCATTAGGTTTAAGGACATGGATGAGTTTGATGATTTTTTTTTTTTTTTTAATTTATTTTTTTTAAGTCCCCCCACTCCCAAAGAATTCACCTGGAGAGAAGATTTTAAATTCACTCATTAAAGTATGAGAAAGTGGCATGTGCCACTGAAGACAAATCTATTAATAGAATGCTAGAAACTTTGGGNCATGGATGAGTTTTATTATTTTTTTTTTTTTTTTAAATTTATTTTTTTTAAGTCCCCCCACTCCCAAAGAATTCACCTGGAGAGAAGATTTTAAATTCACTCATTAAAGTATGAGAAAGTGGCATGTGCCACTGAAGACAAATCTATTAATAGAATGCTAGAAACTTTGGGTTTAATGCAGGAATTTGCTAGTAATGTATTTTCTGCTCTTTCAAATCAGATGAACAGATGGATATATCTAGCCCTTCAGAAGGAAGGGAGGTGATGCAGAAGAAGAGAGGAGATACGCTGGTGGAAATGGCCACCCCACATATAACGCTTATACCAGCAGGACCTCCTGTCCTCCCACAGGCTTCAACTCCAGTGTCCCAGAGTGCCCCAGCCTTTTTTCCAGGATCTTTAGCCGTACCATCGCAGCCAGAGTTCTCTCATGTAAGGGTTCATGTAGATATCTTTTTTGAGGTTATTTTATGGCTGTTGCAGATGTGTGTTTGAGTTGGCCTCTGTGATTCTGTGTTGAGCTTCCATACTAAGCTGGTTTGCAGGACCTTCCCTGTTCTCACCAGTCACAGTTACATATTAATCACATAATGTGTGGCAGTTTATCCTCAGAGAAAATGGACAAGAGCTTAAGAGAGCACAGTGAGTTACTGAATCTAGAATTTGTTGTCTTTCAGTCTATGCTAGAAACCTTTTTTGTGCTTTGTTTGTTTGTTTCTCCTCTCTTTGAAAAGGGTGCAGCTTTCTGATGCTGAACTGGGCATCCTTCATCTCAAACCACATCATAAATTAGACTTTTGCTAGGATAGGCTTTAGCATCATTTGTCATGGAGAAAGTGAAGCAGCTTTGTAATAAAGCATTTGTATTCTCCTACAATTCGTGTACTGCATTGTTCAAGTTTCTTGTTCTTATTATCTGTTTTTTCCTTTGTGGGTTTTTGTGTTGTTTTTTCTTTTTAATTCTAGAAATTATTACTGTCCAAATGGATTTATCAAATGTCGGCTTTATAGCTTCATACTACGAATTTTATCAAGGCAGGAAAAAAAAGGTTGTACTAGAGACTTCAGTAGTTGAAGCAGGACTTAGTTGGAAGTGGCTTTCCTTCTAGCATTCATTCAGAAAATCTTTCCAGACCCTTGGTTATTTGACTAAATATAGCTACTAATTTGCCATACTTAACCTGTACTTCATGATTTGGTGGTGAGAGGTGTACCAAGGGTTGTGCCTGACTTTGCTACAGAGGTATTAAAAAGTGATGGGTGGTGATAATTTTTCTCAGTAAGAATGGGGCAACTATGACTCCTAGAAAGGTGGGGGGAGGGGGGGAGAGAGGAGTTTTGTGGTGTTTTTTGTTGTTGTGGGGTTGGTTGCTTTGTTTGAAGCTGTCATTTTGTGCTGAGCTTGCTGTGCTCCATAATCCAGTATAATGTTCTAGGAATAACAAACAGTCCTACTTGGGATGCCCTGGTGCTCCATGTCCCACATTTTTCATTTTAGGATATTTTTGTTCCAACTCAGAGCCCAGAGAAGAAGCATGAAGAAAAAGCTGCTGCTTTAACCCTTCTGTGCTTACCAGAAGATCTCTCTCGACCCACAGATGCTTTGTCAAAGATGTCTGCAGGTGGCACTGCATCTCAGCCTTCTGAGTCCTGTAAGCTGATGCTTTCTGCAAGTGAATGTAGCCAGCCCACAGATACAGATGTCAGTTCAGGTTCTCTTAACACCAGCCAAGACAGCAAAACCACACAGGTAGATATGATTCCTGAATGCAGGGCCTCAGACTTGAGACTCTGCTCTTTGGAGAATGGTGATATAAAACTGAGGCTGGATGCAGGTGATCAAGTCCTCTCTGAAAATTGTGAAAAGGCAAAAGAGGAGGATTTACAGACCCTGGGAAAGCCTGTAATGCAGTTAGCTAGTGCAGATGTAGCAGGATACGGGTCATTAGCCCCTACAGCTCATCAGGAGATTGAGTGTATTTCTGGAAGTCAGGCTGCTGCAGATCAGGCTGGTCTGCCTAAGATTTTGTCGTACCGTCAGGGTAGAGAAGCACAGTCTGAGGATTATTCACTGCAGGAGACTTCTGAACATGAGGCAGTTCCTGAGACTCAGTGTGAAGAACAAGAAGAACTGCAAGAAAAAGAGAAGAAAATAAATGAAGATGAGTCCTTTGTTAATAGGCCACTTTCTCAGAGGTGTATTCTTGACAGGGAAGAGCGATGTCATGAAGATACGAAAGTGGAATTTGCTGATAGTTCTAGTAAAAATAGCAAAAATTTGCCTGATGAGGCCCAAGAATTAGATAAGATTGGACCAGAAAGCTGGGAAAAAGAAACTTCAAAAGGTTGTACCTTTGGCACTGGAGAGGCAAAGAGCACTGGAGAGGCAAAGAGCATGGATAAATTGTCCTTCAAGACTGCTTCAGAAAGCATGCCAAAGCTCAATGAAGTTTTATCTAAGCCTTCTATGGGAGAGTTACTGGAACAGCACAACAATTTGTTTCCTAAGTTAAAGCACGATGTTCCATCAGAAATGGTGTTGTGTGCCAAGAAACATCCAGGTGGTTCAGAATCAGGACAAATGACGGGGAGTCAGCCACTACTTCAGGAGAGAGGGGCTGACCTGCCGGTAACTCAGCAGGAGAATCAGGTGCCAGAGAATGCAGAGGACACACTTATGAGAAGGGATCTGGAACAAGAAGAGCAGATGCAGCCACAAGAGAAGGCAGCTGCTAAATCCCACAGTCCTTCCAGTGGTAAGTGAATTTAGGTTAGTAGTTCACAGGTGTATATTTTGAATAACATCAAGGACAACTGTGTACAATCCTCAGGGTTTTCAGGGAGCACTGGTCTTGGGTGCATGTTCAGCAGCCTCTCTTAAGAGCAGCACTGTATGTTACCGTGTTACATGCATTACATGCCTTTACCTTTTTCACCTCTTTCACACCCGTGAAGGTAGTAATTGGACAGTAATTCTTGTTCTAGCAGTGCCTTGCTGGTTTGTGGCAGAAATGCAGAGCAACATTGAAAACTCAGCGTTGTGACCTTGGTAATACTCTGAGATTTTTCTAACTTTTATTGACTCCCCCCAGCAACAGCAGCAGCAGTGTCCTCCAGCCCTCAAAGGGAAAGGGCCATGGGGTTCTTTGTTCTTGATCTCTTGTAGGTCTCCTTAGGTTGGTTGTTTTTCTCATAGGTGAATTTTCTTTTTGGGGTGTATAGAGCAGCTTTGAGCCAGAAACTAATACTTATATGGATATTATTCTAAAATAGAATGGCTTTTCACTCACCCATAAGCTGTGAGTGAAATACCTGTGGCTCAGCTGGTATTGTCATGATGTGTTGAAATCCCTTTAACATGCTGTTGTGTTGTTTTACAAGAAATGAGGGATGCTGTATCTGAGTTTTGTGGAGCTTTTACCTCTTAGTTGGCTTTATTTTAAAACAGTGTTCTGTACTGCTCAAATGAGAAAGTAATAGAAAAGAAAGTTTTACTAGAGTTTTTATCTTGAGTTGTATGCACTTTTCATATGCACGTAATCTTTCATTAAATGGCAGGATTCAGAGAGTGAAAGCGTTTTTTCCCCTCTTACGATGATGGTGATTATGAAAGTCGAGGGTATGAAAACATTAGTTGTCAATAGGTGATGGTTGTCTTTACATCTTTGAATGGACTGGTATGTTATTAGAGGTTTTTTTAACTCTTTCCACTGATTTGCTAGGTAGTTTATGCTCTGTGAGTTACTTGATTCCTTCAGTTAGAGCATAGAGGAAGATCAGTAGAATTGCACAGTGATATTCGAGTTAAATGAGACATCTAGGAGGGAAGATGTTTGTGAACCATCTGATAGATTCAGATTGACCACTTTGTGATTCTGATTTGTGGAACCGGTAAAGCTGTCAGCTAGATAGAATTTCTCTTACCACTCAAAGGTCATGGTATTGTTTGTAGCTCTATAGTCTGTTCTGCAGACCTTTGTTCAAATGGTAATGTTTCCTTTTTTTTCCTTTTGAGACATCAGTGTAAGGTGTACTGCTTAAAAAACCACTTCCTAATACTCAGTTGTCTTTTTCTCTTTATGTACTCAGCTGATAATCGGTCTGAATAATTTTCTGTTCTTTGTCAGTGAGGGACACCTCTCTTATTTTTTCTGCCAATTTATGTTTGGAGTTTTTTTGAGAACTGTCCATGTCTTCAAAACTTCTTCCAAACTTCTCTCATCAGTCTCATGAGTCCAGTATTTTTTATTACTGTTTTCTGAACTACGTGTTTAATTTTTCCAGTTAAGAACTGATCCTTTCTGCCACTTATGGCAGCTTTGGCTGTTTCTTCCTGAAAGCCTTTTGAGCTCATTCTTATATGGTTCCCTCCCCTTTTCTTCAGTTCTTGTGACCTTGAACCGTGCTGACTTCTGGAACATGTGATCCTGTTTGGAAAGGTCAGAATGGCAGATTTCAAAAAGGAGCAAGATGAAGAGCTTTCTTCTTTATGTCTGAACAGCAGTAGGTGAGATGTCTTTGAAGTGCTAGATGGAGACTTGGATGAAAAGGGATTGAGTGTAATACTTATATGTGTTTCTAATACCAAATTTGGAGACAAATCTTTCTTTGAGAAAGATGACCATTTAATAGCATGGAACTGGCTGAGAAGAAAGTCTAGACACTAAAACCAGGATGAAGGTACTACATTGTAAGATAAGAATGATGGGTAAATATTGATAGCTGTAAGAGTTAGATTACAGCAAAAAGTGGAAAAGAGATTTGAATGCTTATGCAGGTCATCAGTTTTGGAGAGCTTCCAGCAAAATCAGATTTCAAGCCAGATTTTGCTCTAAGTATCTGTTGACTTACTTCAGAACAAAATAAAGCTCAGATTATTTACATGGAGTATGGATCTGTGGCCAGAGCTATTTAACATCATTAACATCTGGCAGCAACTTCTGCTGTAGTTACTTTGAGTCAAGTATATGTTTATTCATGTAAAAGTTTTGATACCTTCTTTGTTTAGATTTAAAACCTTCACTTTCTCAGTAGTAGTCTCAATAGTAGTCACGTGAATTAGTCAGTATTGTTGAGTATATTAATACCAGCTATCAGAGCAATCTAATTGGTGTAACTTTTGCACCCATTCTTTGGAATGTGATAGGACCAGTCAGATGTTTGGGAACTTTTTTTGGTTTTGCCTTCTTTGACATCCCATAATTAGTGACCATCTCTTTCAGAATGTTACAACAAACTGCTTTGTTGTTGAGTGTGAAAGCAGAGTGTTTCAGCTGGACAGAAATACAGTGATTTAAATTTAGTGCATTCTCTAACAGTAGTCCGTGCTAAGCAAGTAACATGCTGGAGGCAATTTGGAGGGTTGTTTTGTAAATCAAGGCAGTTGCATCATCAATTTCAGATTTAAGTTCTTTTGGTGTTTAGATGTGTCTGATAGTTAGGGAAATAATGATACTTAGGGAAAGCTTTGAATATTGTTTGTAAGTTGTACAATCAAATCGTGCTATATTTTTCAGTAGGGGGGCAGTAGGGAAGATTTTGGAGATGGTACACAAAATCTGAACACCAGGCTTGATATACTCTGTGGACCAAGAAGACGAGCTTCTTTTTTAATGTTAGATTAGTCTGTTGCCATTTTCCATGGGTTTTTTTTTGTTGTTGTCAAGGATGGGTTTTCTTCAGTCTTCCCTGTTCAGTGGTTTGCAATAGGTCATTGTGTCTTTGTGATAACTGAAAATCACGGTCTCTCTGAATTGAGATAATACAACAGGCAGAAGAACAGTTATACTGCATCAGTCTAGCTTGGTATTGAAGTTCCTCCACTGGCATATGGATAAATGAAAGGGCAAAACGCAGTGTTCAGATACTTCTGAAGAAGTCTCTCTTTCATCATCAAGAAAATTATGGTTTCTGAACATGTTGAAGTGATGACTCTGGTTTGTTGTGTTTATTTTTTTTTTTGTTTGTTTGTTTGCTAAGGCACATGGACAATATGGGGGTGATTGGCCACAGCCAACATGGCTTCATGAAGGGCAAATCATGCCTGGCAAATTTGGTGGCCTTCTATAATGGGGCCACAGCATGGGTGGATAGGGGAATAGTGACTGCGCCATCTACCTGGACTTGTGCAAGGCATTTAACACTGTCCTGCATGGCATCCTTGTCTCTAAACTGGAGAAGCATGGACTTGATAAATTGACCATTCTGTGGATAAGGAATTGGCTGAATGGTTGTAGTCAGAGTTGGGATCAACTGCTCAATATCTGAGCAGAGGGCAGTGACAAGTGGTGTTCTTCAGGAGTTGGCATTGGGACTGCACACTTTAACGTCTTTGTCAGAGACATGGATGGTGGGATTGAGCACCCTCAGCAAGTTTGCTGATGACACCAAACTGTGTGGTGCAGTGACACACTGGAGGGAAGGGATGGGATCCAGAGGGACCTGCACAGACTGGAGAGGTGGGACCATGCAAACCTCATCGAGTTCAACAAGGCCAAGTGCAAGGTCCTGCCCCTGGGTTGGGTCAATTCTCAGGACAAACACAGGCTGGGGGAGACTGGATGGAGCAGCCATTGAGAAGGATTTGGGGTGTTAGCTGACAAGAGGCTCCCATGAACTGGCTTCAGTGTGTGCTTGAACTTGGAAGCCACCCATGTACTGGGCTGCATTACCCAAGGTGCAAAGAGCTTTAAAGCATCCCTCTTCTCCTAAAGCAGCTTTGTTACCATAATAGTTATTTCCAAACATAGTCTAATCCCTTACCAAGAGATTATGAGGCATACATCAGTAAGCATAAACTTTGGGTAAGGACTAGAAGGATCTTGGAGAAGTCTTAACTAGTAGGAGTAGAAACTGGATGGTGAGGTTTGAGGGGGGTTCTTTTTGTTTTTAAAGTTACCTTGAATAAGAGGTTAACTGTTTAGTTACTCTATTAAAAATGCTAAAAGGCTAGAACATGATAGAACATGGGGATATGGAAAACAAACTTATTGAAGTCTGTTTCTAGGACTCTGGAGCTTATAGAAATCGTGGTTGTCTGTGAAATCTTTTTTGTAGAGTGTACAATTTTGTATATATAAAACCTTATTCAAGCAGTTAACTTTACTGGTAATATAAAATAAAGAATAAACAGATAAGCAGTTCTGTTAACATAGTTCTGATAGAGTTTAAGCATACGAGGTTAAATAAAGTTTTAATATTTTTATAGTTGCCATCTGCACTGTGCTAGAAACTTCCAGCTCTCCCTGTGAAAGTTTCACCCAAGCAAATTAAATTTTTTATACCTTAGAATTAGCAAACTTGAGAGAAACAAAGTAGGCTGAAAAGACACCGTCTTTTGACACCGGAAGATAAAAGGGATCATCACAAGGGATGATGGTCTTAAGGACATAAAAAAAGTTTGTAGAGAGAATCCACTTTTTTCATTGCTGTAACAGTTGACGCAGCTATGTGAAAGCAATTAAACTTTAAGGCATATATATATTGTTTTCTCCAGTAGTAGCTGTTGGTTTACTAACTAGATTATCTCTTCTTAAAATGCAGGCTGATCATTTAATAAATTCTTTTGATAACTTGTTATTAGCCTGCCAAATGGGATTTGTAGGCTAGAAGAGATTGTGGTAGCTAAATCAGCCAAATTTAGTGGAGTTTCTCAAGACTGCAGTTTTTAAATAAAGCACTTTCAAGGTAAATAGAGATCTGTTAGAGATCATGATGTGATCAGCATTCATAAGCTGTTTGTGGGAATGGTAGTCGGCCTTTTGGTGTGTGGTGTACCCACAAAGTGTGAATACCATTACAGTATGAAATACCCACCCACTGCAGAAGTACACCTAAGTCTTTAGGTCAATCTCAAGGATGTTGCAATTGCTGAATCATATTTTTAAAACCTGTGGCAGCTGATGGCTTTCAAAGTTTTTGGATGGACAATAGAGAGCTTTTCAGTGGTTTGTTTTATTCTTGTGATGGGATTCTGTCTTTGTCATCTATTTCTGGCTTCATTTGCCACAAGGTAGTTGTGTAAATCACATGTCAGTGTCTTGTATAACTGAAGAATGTTGCACTGCATCTGGCTATAACTAGAAGTTGTCATCTGAATGTCTGGTATTAGCTCTTAAGTTTAAGGACTTGAATTTGTGTTCTCATGTCCTTAAGTAACAATTTTCCAATACTGTTTAGTTTGGGGTTTGCTTTGTGGCTTTTAGGGTTTTTTTAATTTTTTGTTTGTTTTTTTTTTTGAGGGNTCACTTTTTTTTCTTTTTTCTTTTTTCTTTTTTTTTTTTTTTTTTTTTTTTTTTGTGTGTTGTTTTTTTTTTTTTTTTTTTTTTTTTTTAATACATGCTTCTTAAAATTCAGGAGTTCTGCAGATTGTGACTTGGATTATTTGAGAAATATCTTGAATGAAATTCAAAGAAAAGCACAGTTTTAGGGAAAAGGAAGGATAGTGAGGAAGATGATGAAAACCTGTTTTGACCTCAGTGTGGGAGAGAAGGGTTATTCTGTTAGTTTTGTTAAGTACTTATATGCAATTTGGAAAGAATGCAGTGTGCAAATTACTGATGTATGATGTTGAAGGTTTGCAAATAAGTGGCATGGAGTGAGCAGCAGGAGGGAGCATTTTTCCTTGGTGGAAAGGCATAATTTCCTTTATGGGATAGGCTACTTCACCCAATAGACCCTGCAGACCTTTTGTGTTGGAGACTGCACAAGAGGCAGAAGTACTGGAGAGGACATGAGGATGGGGCCAGCGCTTCTGGTGGCAGCTGGCAGCTAGTTATGGAGCTGCAGTATCTGTTACTTCTCTTAAAGGTTACTTTCTAGGCAAGTTACTGCTGTCATCCTCTACCCCTTAATTGACTGCTACATTTAGGCCCATAGGCGGCTACCTGAAGTATATCTGCTGACTTTTTATCCAAGGCTTTTTGATAATAAAGCATCATAAGTTTCAGATTACTAATTCAGGCAACACATAGCTCTGCCGATACACTTCTGTCCTAACCTTCATTTCCGTGTCTGGCCTCATCTCCCTTTTCTGTGGAAGATCCTGAATGTTTCTGAAGCAAAGCTGCATTCTGCAAAAGTCTGTTTATGTCAGGATATACATGAGCATGTTCATCTAGCACCTGGGGACAGCTTCACCAAACTGACTACAGCTACATTTTCACCAAGAGAGATTTTCCACAGAAAACGTGAAGATCAGTTAGAGCAGCTGTCCTGAAACCAGTAAATGTTGAGGGCAGCTTTGTACAGGGCAACACCAGCTTATTCTTTTCCCCATTTCCACAGCACAGTGAACCTGTGTGTTTGGTATTTGAACCAAAGCAGTCCCCTGCAGTTACTAATCTTGGCATGCACTGTCTTTTAGGAAGTCCATTTCATTTTACTTTGCCAAAGGAGGGTGATGTCATTCAGCCCTTGACCAGCATAACACCACCACTTATTGGCCAGCTTAAAATGGGACCCAGAAGACACAGCACACCAATTGGTGAGTTTGACCTGTCCTGCTATGTTCTCCAGGGAAAGCCTGTTTGGAAGCTTTTGATTCTTGATGCAGGATCTGATGGGATAACTCAAACCTATTTTGGCAAAACCCACACATTTATGGGGAGGGCTCATCCCTTCTTCACACTTCCCTTGTTATATTCTTGGCCTTTAGTGAAGGTGTTTGCTCCCTGACTATGGGGTGGTATAGGACATGTATTTCTTGTGCTCATTTCATGCTTGCATACAGCTTCATTAAAGAATGCAGAAGACCCCTCTGAGTAGTGAAGAAGTTTAGGCTAAAGTATTGTTCCTAGTATTCATCATCTTTCAGCAGGACTTTCTCTGCTAGGTTCATGAAACAACACCTTGCATTTGCTGGATGAAAGGAAATGTGTATTTACGCTTGGGTAATAGTATCCTTTGCATGCTAAGGATAACACACCTGTGTTACAGAGCTTTCATGCTTACGAACTCTAGATAGAAATTCCCACTACTGCTGATGCATGCAGTGAAGCGTCTTCAGAATAGAACTGGGAACTAAATCCCATCAATGTGAATGACAGTTGCTGCTTTTTGGTTTACTTTTTTTTGGTTTTCCTGTTTGCAGTGGATGATAGTTGCCCAGACAGCACTATGGCAACTAGTGATGTTACAGCAGAGGTGACCAACAATGCCACTGTGGAAAGTGCAGTGGTATCAACAGATGTGTCAGAAATGTGCGACAAAGGGGATTCTGGTGTGGTTCCTGAGGCTGATGCAAAACTCTCACTGCGAATGAACCTTGTTACACCTGTGAATGATGGAAGCGAGGAGTCCGTGCCATTCAGCTTGGAAAGTAAGAGGATGATGCCGTGAAACATACTGTCCTACTAATCTCAGCCTTAACACAAAACTGCTTTATGGCATTCCCCAAAACAGTCTCTGAGTGTCTATAATTTTTTTTATTTTTCTTTTTGGGCAGTGTCACTTAAATTTATTTCTCTGTTTCTGCAATGCTCTAAGCAAGGATGGAGTGAGAGGAGAGGCCTCTGTTGTGAGGAAAGGTATTTTCAGCAGCCTAAAAATTGTGATGTCACAGGACAGGAACTGGAGTTCAATTATATTGGGAGGGAGTAAATTCTAAAAGTACAATCTGGACAAAAAAAGTTAGTATTTTGATCAGGCCAATGACATTCATTCTAATAGTCTAAAAACTTGTAGAAACTCAGGTGTGTGATGAGAAGTTGGGCAGGGAGGCCTGGGCACCCTTTGTCCAGTGTTATACAACCTCTCTGCTGAGTGTAAAGGGCTGGAAGGGGGCAGGAGAGTCTGTTCAGCTGACACCAAAATCATCCTTCCCTTCTTGTTTCAGAGCCTGCAGCCAGTGACAGGAAAAATGGAGCCTCTGCTGCTGCTGGGGCTGCTGCCAGGTAACTGTTTTTTGCTGTGCAGAGTTAATATGAAGGTCTGGGTAGGTCCTTTTTCCACTTGTGGCCAGCAGCAGGGAGAAAAACATTAACAAGAGGCATAGAAGCAGGGACGCTTTGAGCAGTAGTTGTGCCATTAACTCTTCATCTCTTGCAGTGGGTTTGAGGTACACGGCCAAAGTGAGTGCCCCACCTGCTCTTTTGCTACAGTCTTTGTGCTTCCTACTAATGTCAGCATTTTGCCTCCTGATTGTAAGCAAAGCAGAAATTCAGGTCTTGGGCAGTTTGAAATGCAAGTGTGTCGTGTGCACCTCTTAAATTTCAAGTACATGGTTTTCTGCTTTATTTCCTGCAATTTTCTGCAAAGGATCTCTGAGGAGTTCTGAAAGGGAATTCTCTTTTTGATATGAAGCTGATAGAAACATAACTGATAAACTGAGATCACAGTTTAACATGTTGCCCACAACAAAAGTTACTCCCTTGGTCCTTTGATTCATACATATCTATCTTATCTCACATTTAATGCCTAGTGTTGTTTGATTTTAGCTTTTGGGGCATATAGTTTGTAAGTGCTAATTAGAATCTGAGTCAGAAGACAGTGACCTGTACATTGGTTTGAAGCAGTGAGAAAACTTTGAAATAAACTCAGTATCTCTTCTCACAAGGTTGCATGCTGAATGTTAGTCATGCCTCAGTGCTGAGGATGTGGCTGTCATTCCTTGCTGTTTGCGGATGGGTTGTTCTTTGTTAGGTGTAGGTTGAACTTGATCTCTCCATCTGCTTTATGACTCTCATTCTCAATATTTCTGTGGTGTTGTGAAAATCCCGAGAGGAAGCCATAAATAGTCTGTGTCCCCTGGTCGGTACCAAAGTGTAGATGGTGAAACTCCTGATGGTGCTTTCTGGAATTGGTAACACTGGTCTTGGCTGTTACGGCATCTGCAGAAGTGACAGAAGTGCTTATACAATTGCAGCTTGACCTTTGGAGACTTACCAGCTTGCATGTTCTGTGGTTCTATAAGTCAAGCAGCTCACTACCATTGGTTGCTTTCCCTAGGGGTTAGAGAACTCTCATTTTGCTGTATAAGGGATTTTCTCACTCCCTGATGTTTGTGGCTTTTTTTTTTTCTTTTTTCTGTCTGTTTTAAATCTGCACTGCTAGCTCCCAGAAAACATCATCTGTGTTCAGTCGTGTCTGTGAAGTTCGTCGAGAGGATGAGGCCAGAAGTCATGATTTTTCCACTTCTCCATTTAGGTAACTCCTCACAGTCTTTGTCTGCCAGTCCTGGCTGGATTTGTATGCTAAGTGCATTTTCTACATTAAAGAAATAGCACTAAGTCATTGTCTTTGGGTGACTTAGAAGGTTGGGAACACCAGGGTAAGTATAATAAGTACTGTGTTTGTATCTCAAATAGCAGTCAGGTCCTTTTGACTGAGCAGCGTTGTGATTACAGCTGACTAATATGCTTCAGGAAAGTCAGGAGCTTGAGAGAACTGAAATCATATTTAGAGTTGTTTAAAAGCCTTTTCTTTCTCTTGTTCCAAGATCTCCTGACCTGTGGTGTTTGTTACTGTTCCTGCTATTGTCTACCTTAAAAGTACATCAAGTTTTGCTGTTTCCAGTTGTTTTGAGAAGCACTTTATTGCTGAATATCTTATGGTGATAAGGGTGCTGGCTGGAGGACCAGGTGTAGAAATCTGCTTCTTCAGTGTCTTCCATTCTATCTTTTGATAGAATTCTATCTTTTTTTTCCCATTCTATCCCATTTTTTCTTTTTTCTTGGTTTTTTTTTTAAGATCTTTGTCAACAGAGAAGGAGTAACCTTTATTTCAAGAGCACTAAACAGTTATACTGAAGACCATTCCGTATAGAACTTGATAACACTACATAGGGCACACAAATTCTAATGAAAACATTAGCATTTTTGTTTATGCTCCTGCCTCTTCCTGCTAGGTGTAATTACCAGTTTCAAGCCAATGATGTGCTGAAGCAGACTGTAGCAACTTCAGGATGGCATGACTCCCAAAAGCATGCTGTATAGTTGGTGCCTGAAGTGTGGAGTGTAGATTGCTTTATTAGTGTTTGGAAAAGCACCTAATTCTCTACAGGTGTCAGCCATTCTTCTTGCTATGTGAATCACTTGAGAGATACTGAACGGTTATTTTATAATTTGAGACTCCCTGAGTTCTGTGCCATCTTCAGAAGCAGTCGAGTGACTGCCAGGGCACTGCGGGCTTTGGTGGTGCTTGGAGTTTTTTTTACTTTTTTTAGAGTGACATCATATTGGTTGTCTTTTTTTAATCATAATTTTGGTATGTGTATGACTGGTTTGCAGGGGGAATCTGTTCAGTTTTCCTGGCACTCAAGAAGATGCTGAATTACAAAACAATCCAAGTGGTTGGCAGTACCAGCAACACAAAGGAGGTGACAGTGCTGGACAGATACAAATTTCTCAGAGGATGCAGCAGGACTGCTATCAACAGCCTTCTGATGCAGAGGGTGGAGAATCCATGGAGACTGGTATTGTAAGCACTGAGACAGAAGAAGAGAGGAGGATGCAGAAGAAACCAAGTAAAGCTGTTAAAATTGATGAAAGCCAAGAGAGGTGGGCAAACACCAGAAATAAAGGGATTCAGACTACAGTGGACTGTCTTGTTACCCCAACAACCGTTACAGCAGCAACACAGACATCAGAAGAAATCTATAGGCAGGTGGAAGTGGGAACCAGTATGTCTGGGCAAAGACCTGGACAACGAGATGCAAATGTCCAAACTGAGGAGAGTGGGGGAAGGATTCTGAATGCCTCTGGAGAGGACACAGACTCTCTGCACAGTCAGGTGGGATCAAGGCTGCCTGTATTTAATTTTACTGCTTTAGAACAGTTAAGTATCCCTTCAGCCAGTACATTCACTGAGAGTAGGTTCTCTGTCAAAAAAATTCAAAAGACCACTTTAAAATGTTAATGTTGCAGGCTTTCTTGTATCAGCTGTACACAACTACTAAGCTGGCAATATTCAGTGGACAGCGTAAGTTTGGGAAGTAAATGCCTCCATATTTATTTTCTGGAAAAATATGACAAGTTTTGGTTGTTTTTTTGTTTTTTGGGGGGATGGGTGTTGTGTCCAGATGTAGTTAACACTGTAAAGAAAATGGTCACTTTTTGTTGGATGGAGATCGGAGTTGCAGGAAATTTTGAATGAAGGGTTTGATGCTTTCTGTTTTGCACCAGCCAACTTCGGACTTGCTCTCCCACTCCATCCAGTATCAGTGGATAAACACACAAAAAACTCCTCCAAAGAAACATTCCAACGAGATAAATAACTTTGAATTAGTACTTCAGAAAGTATTGCATTCCCAAAAGAACCCTGCTTTGCAGTTAGAACTGCAGATTATGTTTTCTTGTAAACAAAGACTATATATATATATAAAAAAAAGATCTCTGAATTTGAGAAGAATAGTGCATCCTCAGGGAAACAGGAGATCAACAGGGCCATAAATCCACAGTGCTACATCAGTGTGATATGTCTGAGGGACTGCTGAATGAAAGAGTATCAGAAGCCATGCTAAGCAGGTTTGTTTCTTCCTTGGGTTGTTTTGATTCCCTTCCTCTATTCATTAGCAAGTCAGAGAAATGTGTTCAGTTCTCCCTTGTTTGGGGGTTCTTGTGTTATTGCATCTAACAAGATGCTGAAAGGTTCTGTATCTTGGTACTTGAATATGGTATGAAGAAACTGTACTTCAGAGATAGTTCTACCCAGAAATTATGAGCTTTTCATTGTGGTCTGGTTTTGGTCTGTTTTTTAATTTGTTCTGTTTATTACAGGGAGAGGAGGAGTTTAATCTTCTTCATCCACCCAAAGGCCAAGTGCAGCATCGCCACATGCGAACTATTCGAGAAGTACGCACTGTCGTAACACGAGTTATAACTGATGTTTACTACATAAATGGTGCAGAGGTGGAACGAAAGGTAGTTGAGGTAAGTTCCTGTTTTGAGGCCTAAGTGTAATGTTTTGTTGACTGAAAAATTAATTACAATGAGAATGTGTTGTGGCCGCAGAAAATGAGTGAACAAGTCAGCGCTGTGATGACAAACTTGTCCACCTTTGCTCATGAAGAACATTTAGTGCATGGCCAGAGCTGTGTGTTTGTTGCTCATGTATTTCATGCCCATTACTGTTTTCTGAAGATACACTGAGTCTTTCTTCTCGAAGAACTGAACAAAAGACTTTACTATGTGCATCCAGGTGTTCTAAAATTCTTGGGGTTTTGTCAGAACAGAGATATTTCAGAATGAGCAGAAATTCTAGTAGTAAGCAAAATCACTTCTGCCTGTAAAACTGAACTACATAGAGTAGTTTAGCTTGTTTTGCAGCTCTGTGTCCTTTCTAACTGCACTTTTGAGTCCTGTGGATCAGATTGTGTAAGAGGTCTATAAAAAGCAACTTAAATCCAAAAGATATTGCATCTTGTTAGTGCACTTGTGTTGTTGGTGTATATTCATTCATTAGTTGGCAAATCTGTATGGAATCTCTAAAGACAGCTGACAAAAGCTGATGTGATGTGCACAGTAATCACACTAGCCTGCTAAAAAGAAAATGTTACTGCTGTCCTTCTGTAAATATGGATCACATGAGTCTTGCGTTGTGTTGTTACAGTGAGTATTGACAGAAGAGGATAAATCAGTTTAGTAAAAAGATTATACTTTCACACCTGATACTACACATTAAGTTACTTATTGTAACATTAAAATAGAGAATTAATTTTCCTGAAATTTGCTTACATGGGTTGTGTAATCACAATCATGTAACCATTTCCAACTTATCTGCCAACATTTGATATCACTCTTTTGTAGATACATGTTTGTATTTCCATAAAACTTCAATGGCTCCAAGTGACCTGCTGTCTGAAACTGATTTTTGATTATTAGTTATGAAAAGCTGCTACTGTCTTATATACATTTCACTCTCACACTCTTGCAGGGTGGGAATTACCCAAAGCCAGACTAGTTTGATATCAACCAAGCTCTGTCATGTTGACTGTTTTCCTACTTCTTTACATACAGCAGCTACAGGCCTATAATGAGACACACACTGTCTACCATTGATCAGTTCAGACTCAAATGTGCATGACTAGCTTCAGTTTCATGAACATGGTCTCCACTTGTCTGCTTTTGCTTTGTGATTGTAGAGCTTCTGTATAGCAAGTGTGTCACTTCTGATGAACCTCCTTGGTTTTTTTTCTCTTAAGGAAACTGAAGAGCCTGTAGTGGAGTGCCAGGAGTGTGAGACTGATGCATCCTCCTCTAGAACTGCAGTGGGCTCATCACTGACCTCAGGAGACCTTGGTGATGTCAGCTCCTTCTCATCTAAGGCCTCAAGCCTCCACCGTACATCCAGCGGAGCAAGCAGTGGTCACTCTGCCACGCACAGCAGTGGTAGCAGCTCAGGGCGTGGAACTGGAGCTGCTAAAGGGAAAGTGTGTGGGACAGGAAGTGGAGAGTTTGCTTTACCCGTTGTCAGGGGTGTCTTAGGAAAATTAAGGTATGTGCAGAACCATGGGAAGGAAGAACAGATATTTTACAGAAGTGAATGGCTGGCTTATGGGGGGAATGTGAAACAGGATAGACCCTAAATCAGGACTTTTCTGGGGAGGATCTGCCTTGATGAATGGAAGTAAGGAGATAGTCTTTACTTTCACATGTTTTCTTCCCAAAGGAGCAGTTTGTTTCCCTGTGAAACATTGCTTTGCCTAAACTCTTGTCAATTTAGCAATAACGAGGCAAGTTTCTTGACCAGTTGTAAAATGAGAGAAAATGGGAGGATCCTAATGAGCTGGCTTCTTTCTGCAGATCAGTTAACTTATAAATTCTCTAGCCCTAGGAAAGGAGCTGGTCAGCCAGCATCTTCACTCAGAGTTAGCCAGACAGGAGCACTACCTTGTGAGGAAGAGGAAGAATCTATGCCTGGCACTCGTCAGGGTGGCAAAGCACCTGTGACACCTCGTGGGCGAGGAAGAAGAGGCCGCCCACCATCTCGAACAACAGGAACAAGGTACCCTGGAAAAAGGCGATAACAACTTTAATTTATTGCCAAGGAAGAGAATGGGAGCTGGTGACTTAATGTAACAGGAGTGCTGAATGTTTCAAGAGCTAGTTTTTGTGATAGTGTGTAGCAGATGAAAGCATCTTGTCCAAGTATTTTTTTATTTAGTACTGTTTTTCCTGATCTTTCTGGGAGTGCTATTCTCTTCTTTCCTTATGGGACTGCTTTTCTCTTTTCTACAGAGATTTAGCTGGACTGCCAGCTATGGAGGATCTCTCAACTACAGCATCACCTGAGGACAAATCATTTACTCGTTCAGTTCGCCTGCCAGATGGAGGGGAGAAACCCAACACTTCTGGCTTCTGTGCCTTACGTCGAAGTAATTCTCCAGAAATCCCATTACAGCTGGTGACTGGTCCTTTGGACTGCACAGACTCATCTCCTGGGAGCAGCTTTGTGGGACTCAGGGTGGTAGCAAAGTGGTCCTCGAATGGGTACTTCTATTCCGGGATGATTACCCAAGATGTTGGGGCAGGAAAGTACAAGCTGCTCTTTGATGATGGATATGAATGTGATGTGTTAGGAAAAGATATTTTACTCTGTGATCCTATCCCACTGGAGACTGAGGTGACTGCATTGTCAGAGGATGAGTACTTCAGTGCAGGTAAGAGCAATGCTTGACCTCCATCCTTGGGTTTTCTGAGTTGCTGGATGCAATGGGAAATGGATGCTTGTCCAGGAGGATGCAAAGCCTGGGTATAGCTGGTTTACTGGTGTTATTTGCTGTCTTGTCAGGTGTGGTGAAAGGACATCGGAAGGAGTCTGGAGAGCTATATTATTGCATTGAAAAGGAAGGCCAGAGAAAGTGGTATAAAAGAATGGCTGTTATCCTGTCTCTGGAACAAGGAAATAAGCTACGGGAGCAGTTTGGACTAGGACCTTATGAACCTGTCACCCCTCTGAACAAAGCAGCTGACATCAGTCTCGGTAAGGGCAGGGGCTATTCAGCTGCTGGCTGAGCTGTTATTCTGCATCTTGTGCCTTTGAGATGCTTCTAGTTCCTACTCTGAATTACCAATGTTTAAATCTCCCTGGGTACTTCTTAATGGCATTCTGAGATACTTTTACTGCTTTGCATCTTGGAGACTTACTGGTATTAACTGGCTTGTGGAGAGTGGCCTGCATCTAGGACAGTGATGCTGTACTCATTTATGCTTGATGGATAGCTGCTGTGTTACAAACTACAGCAGTACTGAGAGGAAAAGAGACAGACAGGCAGGGTACTGGGCTTGACAAGAGAGATATGCAAGTGAGGTACCTTTTGTCTTGCTCTTCCCTGTCAGAGGGTGGTAATGTGTACTTTCTAGGTACTGTGGAGCTTAACCACCTCTATACAGTAGGTAGTTGAAAGCTCATGGAGTTATGTGACAGGCAGTGACTGATCTCTGTGTTCTGTATCACAGATAATCTTGTGGAGGGGAAGCGGAAGCGACGTAGTAACATTGGTTCTCCTAGCACTTCCAGTAGCAGCACGACTCCCACTCGTAAAGTGCAGGAGAGTCCACGCGTCCAATTGTCTGGGAAAAGGAAACTTGTTGCTTCTGAAGATGAGAGATCCCCAGCTAAACGTGGCCGCAAGTCAGCAGTGATAAAACTTGGTGAGAATCTTATTTTCTGCTTTTAAATTTGCATTCAGCTATTTTTTCCTCCCTGTTTTTTCTTTTCCGTAACTGATCATTCCACTTTCCATAAACAAAAAGATTGCCTGTTTGTCTTGCAGGATTTGAGACTGATTCTCCCTGGATGTGTTCAGCAGAGATTATTTTTAGCACAGTCTGAGTATTTTCCTGCCATATTTTCAATTCTGCCTTTTAGAAATATTCTGACTTGAATGCTGTGATTTGCCTTTTCCTTTCTTATCTCTTTTGTTACCTGTTTAGTCAGTCCTGAAATGCCTTGCTGTTAAAGGAACCCTTCATAGCAATAGGTGTTTTTTCAGGATATCGATAGACTGGAAAACATTGTCAATTTAGTCATTCAGGTTGTGATTTGAAGATTCTTTGCAACCAGAAGGGTAGAAGATCTCTGCCTGTCCTACCAATCCTGCTTCCCTTTGTCTCATCCAGTAAAATAACTGAACTTGAACATATTCCAAATCTTACCCAGAGTCTTTGTGCTGAACCTGACTTCTGAGACTCATGGTGCTTCTGTCTCACTGCAGGGGCTGTGCGAACTGGAGAATCTGTAAGCACCTGTGAAGGTGTAGATGTTGTAGATCCCCCAGTACTGGAGGACCATCATGGACCCTTGCCCCATAACAAGACTCTCTTTTTGGGCTATGCCTTTCTCCTCACCATGGCAACACCCAGTGACAAATTAGTCAATCACCAGAAGCCATCAGATGGTGCTGCAGGGAGTAGCGAGGAGGAAGAAGGTGAGGCTAATCTTACCCGTTACATTTCCAAGTGGAATGCTGTGGCTTTAGGAAAAACACTGGATGTTCTCTAATCAGGCATTTGTGTGAGTGCTTGTTTTACCCTTTTGTTCTTTAATCTTTTGCAGAAAGAACCTAAGATTCAATCTTTGTTTTAGGGAATTTACAGCCTGAAATGTGGCAAACCTTGGTGATGATCCTAGGGCTGTTCAGCAAGTTTAGATGTGAAAATTAGTGAGATCAGCAGTGTCAGTATAACATGCAAAGGAAGGTTTTGAGAGATACAGGATAGTGCTGAGAAACACAGGACTGCAAAACATGAATAGTTTGCTCCATTTTGCCTTTGCTAGGGTCATGTTTCATGCAATGAACTGCAGTATGAAGGCAGCAGCCTGGATGCTTGCTGCCAGTGCAGGGCTTATCTGGCAACTGGATTTTTTTGCCACCTGGTTTGTTATTGGTTTGGGTGTTTTTGTTTGTTTGTTTTCTTTTTTTTTTTTTTTTTGGGGGGGG
>NDXB01010851.1:12842-28612 GCA_002631895.1 Agapornis roseicollis | reverse complement strand
GGGGGTGGGTGGGTGGGTGGGTGGCAGGATTTGTTTTTTTTTCCTTATTTTACTATTCAAAGGGTTTTCTTTAATTATTCCTGGGAGGAAGGCTGGGCTCTCTCACTGACGTGGATGAGGCTCAATGGATCCTGAGAAGTATATGGACATAAGCAGATAGATGATAACCAAAAATTCAACTTTCTGTTTCTGCTGTAGAGTTTTTAGAGATAACTCCATATGACAAACATTACATAGCCCAGCAGCTGCGAGCAGGAGCTGGTTATATTCTGGAAGACTTCAATGAAACGCAGGTAAGAGTTCGCTTACTGATCTAGAACAGTAGTCACAGAATAGTTGAGATTGCATCAAATTCTGACAGCTCCTCTTGTCCAAACCCACTGTTGAAAGCAAGATCAAATAGAGCAGATTACTTAGGTCCTTGTCAAGTCGGTTTTGAGTGTCCTCAGGGATGGAAACTCCACAACCTCTCTAGGCAGAGTCATCCCTTATTTGACCATCCCAAATTAAAAAAATAAACAACAACAACAAAAAAACCCCAACAAAACCCAGAAGGAATCTTCCGTGTTTACATTTGTACCTGTTGCCTTTTAGTGGGTAACACCAAGAAGAGTCTGGCTTCATCTTTTCTACATCCTCCTATGAGTCATGAATATGCATTGATAAGACCCCCCTATGCCTTCCTTTCTTGAGCTTAAATAGCTCACCTCTCTCAGCTGCTTCTTGTATGTCAGATGCTCCAGTACCTAGATATCTTAACGGCCTTGGCTGGGCCTGCTCCTGTATGTCTTGTTTCTGTTGTACTGTGTGGAACATAGGAGTGGATGCAGTACTCCAGATGGATGCAGTACCACAGGTCTGTGCCTCAGAATACTTAGAGGAAGGGCTCTTCATTCTTCACTTAACCAGATCTACTTGGACAACTAATGTCATTTACTGTCACGTTTACTTTAGATTTTTAACAGAGAGGGTAAATTAATTTTGGAGCATCTTGCCTGAGGATGCAAAGTCTTCTCTAGTGACTTACTGAGTCTCAGATGAAACAGTGAATCTTCTGACCTGGAAGACATACTTATGATAGCAAAACTACTAGGCAGAGTTTTTGCCTGTGAACTGCACAGCTTGGAGTAAGTGACTATTAGAGGTACTCCTGATTTCAGAATCTGTTTATCTAATTCACCTTCCATATACTATGGCTCTGAAAATTGGGTTTAATTGTTCTCTTTTGAAGTGTTTAGCACCAGAATGACTTCTGGGCTTTTTTGCAAGCATTGTCTCCTGCTGACGTGTCTTTCTATCTCCCCTGAAGTGCAACGCAGCATATCAGTGTCTTTTAATTGCGGATCAGCACTGTCGAACTCGGAAATACTTGTTGTGCCTTGCTAGAGGGATCCCTTGTGTGTCTCATATCTGGGTCCATGACAGCTGTCATGCTAACCAGCTTCAGAATTACCGGAACTACCTTTTGCCAGCTGGCTATAGTCTCCAGGAGCAAAAATTGCTGGAATGGTAAGTGCCAAATAACCATGACCTGAGTGCACAGACTGAGGATTTAATCAGAGAGTACTGAAGGTGGTCCTAGTAATGCTCCCCATGTCTTCTGTTCATGTAAGAACAGCACTTCCATCTCTTTCCTTGGGTTTACAGTGACTTCTAATGCCAAGGTACATTTGTGTGCCATAATCACAAAAAAGTCTCTTGGGAAGTAAGAAAAAATGTCAGTCCCCTCTTGAGAGAAGCAGAATTCAGGCCAGGCTTTCCACACACTTGGCTGACTGATTGCTCAGAAATGGATGAAAGGGCGCAATACTACTGCAATTTCCTTTCATTGGTATGTTTTAAAGCCAGCTTCTACATTTTCTGTAGTCTAATCTAGTAGGTCTGTTCTGAGAGAACAGTTGTCAGGTCAGACTCTTTAGGCAAGGTGAAGAGTGGACAAAACCAATCTGTAAATCTCTGTGAGATTTTGGGCAGAAGACCAAAGCCAGCCTACTCATCCCTGTCAAAGCTGAGGCATTTTGGATATGCATATAAAAGTGGTTCAGGAATAAGGAGGAGTTTAGCCTAATTTTGGATTTAGGCTGCTACACACCCCCACCACCAATATTGTCTACTGTTTTACTATCCATAAACAGAGGATAATTGTTCCAAGTATTTCAGTAGGGGGGTGGTAAGAGAGCAGGTCATTGTATGCAGGATACCCAAAGAATTCCCATATTCATATGGGAGCTAGTCAGGTAACTAGAAGAATTAGACTGTGGTCCTCAAATAAAGTCTCAGGCTACTGGATATTATAAGCAATCTGCAAATCTCTTCTTTACTCTGCAGGCATCCAAGAGAAAACCCGTTCCATAACCTGAAGGTTCTCCTGGTGTCAGACCAGCAGCAGAACTTCCTGGATTTGTGGTCTGAAATTCTCATGACAGGGGGTGCAGCATCTGTTAAACAGCATTACTCAAATGCTCACAACAAAGGTACTCATTGGCCAGTGTCTTGGGCCTAGAAGTCAGGAATCCCATCCCCTGTCTCTAATATGGTCTAAACCCATTTGGGATGGTTTACAAGGCCACCTTTAAGCATAAAGGAAGGCAAAGTGCAGATGTTAGCGCTCTGCTTGAATATAATTTAGGAGGTAACATCTAGAAGACCTGCCTTCCAGAGAAGGAGATGGTGCAACAATTCAGGACACAAGCCTTAGCTTCCAGCCCTATGTTGAAAGGGGAAAAGCAGCAAGGTTGCTCCTGGACCTTCTATGGGTCACTGGAATTGTGTTTCCTTGTCCCTCTGACATCAGCTGTCTCTCCATCTCCATATGGGAGGTAGGCCCCAGTACTCACAGCTTGAGGTCAGGACTTGTGGTATCTAGTCCTGCTTATCATGTTGGCTACTGGTTTTCTGTTAAATTTCTATCTGGACTAGAGGGAATCTTTTACTTGAAAGGTGCAGTGTAGAATGTACAAGGAGAGCATGTCTTAACTTTTACAAAACAGAATTCCCTGTCTAGTAATGAGAGGACATGGAAGAGCTTCACAGTGGTGAAACAAACTGATCTCCTGCAGCAAAGATACTTGCTTTTCCTTACAGATTCCTGTCTTTCTTCCTGTGCAGATATTCCTTTTGGTGTTTATGATGTGGTGGTGACTGATTTTTCCTGCCCAGCTGGTGTCTTGAAGTGTGCTGAAGCTTTACGACTGCCTGTTGTCTCCCAAGAATGGGTGATCCAGAGCCTTATTGCTGGGGAGAGAGTAGGCTACAACAAACATCCAAAATACAAACATGACTATGCCCCCCACTAAACAGAAACTTTGCTTTGCTGTCCCACTGTTGTGCAGACTGTGTTTTAATCAGGTTTTAAATGTTTGTGTAATTGGACAGTGTGCATGGATTACTGTATATAGTTTTATCTGCTGCTCTTTTATGATTAAATAAATGTTCAATCTCTTGTGGTAGCTGCTGGGACTCCTCATTTATCTAAACTTATTCCAGGGCTGTGCCTCCAAAGGAGAGCAAAGAAATGCTTACATTTCTGAGCGGAATAGCTCTAATACTCTGCTTCCAGTAAAGGCTAATACAAATTCAATTGTAAAGGAAGGGACAGGGGTGTTCTTAACTAGCAGCCTGTATTTAAGTAAGTGAGTACATTATAACCAAGTTCAGGGCAGCAGCACTTGTTTCTTGGAAGAACAGCACCATATGTACTCCTCCACTTTGCTGCTGGTATTTTTAATTTCAGCAGCATGTTGCTGAAGTTGCAACTTGCTGCCCAGTCTTGGGAGAGATGGTCTAGTGTGAGGCATCCCTGCACATGGCAGGGGGTTGGAACTAGATGACCTCAAGGTCTTTTTCAACCCTAATTATTCTCTGATTGTGAGTGCCTGGTGAGAAGTTGTAAGACAAAGGGGTATTTTGTTTTGGCTTCCTCTCTTTTTTTTTCCGCTGTTGTGACTATATAGGTATTGACCTGCCTACTGGCACTACTTAAGAAGAGATGCAGACACAGGGACCTCGGACAACTGAGGTGTAAAGAGTAAGTGCTGGGTAGCTTTGTTTATATGGTAATGGAGTAAGTCTACTTCTAAGCTGCTGCATTCCCAGCCAGGCACTTTATCTTAATGATCAACCTGCATAAAGATAAAAGCAAGAGTTTAACAGTTTTTCACTCTTTACAACCTTTTACGTTTACCCAGGCCTCCACCCAGCCTCCTTCAGAGTCTTCAGTCCCCTGCTTCAAAAATGTAAGTTTTTCTTAAGGCGTTTTTTTACTTTATCGTTTCCTAGCTCAGTCACCTTCTGAATGTATTGGTCTGTAAATCCCACATCCAGACTTAATCCTTTCTTAGTTTTCTAACTTTTTTCCACAGTCACAGGATTTTAAACTCTGCTTCAGGCAGTCCAGTCATAATCAACTGTAGTGTTCTGAAGATGACAGGCATTCTATTGGCTGGCTGTCGTTACTGTATCTGAGAGTGCATAAAGCATCCTTTTTCCACCCCAGGCACACATAACTTTCTCAAGAGCTGCAGCTTTAGCTACTGTAAAAATACCAACACCTTGAGGGAAAGGGTGGTTTCCTGGTAGCCTGTGTGTTCAAACTGGGAAAGCTGATAACTACAACCCCAGTGACAGACCTGGAGGGCTCTCTTCTGCCATTCATCCAACTGGACTTTTACTGCAAGATAGTCTGTTTTAGCAAGACTAGGAAATCTTGGTAACATGCAAGAAGTTTCTGCCAAACACTGCTTTTCATGGAACAGAATGCTGTGCCACTCGAAGCTCTTTGCACCTGGGTGCAGACACTGACAATATTCTTCATAACTGTGTGACAAAATGGTTTTATTTTAATTCAGTATGACAGTTGCTAGTAGCATTTAGAGTTGGCATCCTGAGTGTTTCTCCCCAGTTTTAGTTCTAACTCTTTTATGCCAGCAGAGGGAGGTTTTTGTTTTGAGCAGGGCAAAGCTCCTACTTTGGTCTTGATGGGCATAACATTAGCACACAAAATGTATTATGTTTTATACAGAAAGCATGTGACACCACTAGTGGCTCCTTTACCTATACAGGTATGCTAGAACAATGCACTGTATGAGATGAGATTCCTAAAAATCCTTTCCTCCCCCTTTCCCTCAGGCTTTTAGTGCAGTTGTTTCATTTACCTGCAAGTCTGTGTTTTATTAGCAGACATTGTGTACTGTAAAGTAGTGGAAGTATGAATGAAGCTATGGCTCTATTCAGAAGTCAAGAACAATAGACCACGTCCTCCATACTCCAGCTTGCAAAAGATCATAGTCCAGCCGAAGAGTCAAGACATTGTAATTCTTGTTGCTTTTTCACTTTCTGAAGAGGTACAGACTGCCTCCCTATAAACCTTTACACATACATGCAGGGCTGTAGAAAGCATGTTTTTAGTAGCTTGGAAAACATGGAGTGGCTTTCTGCAGTCACAGGGCAGCCTCACAGTAAGTGGTGCTTCCTGCCAATTCCTTCTGAAACAGGGCTTCACCAGCAAGAGCCAACCACAAATTAACACTCAGTTCAGTGCAAGCTCTCCAAGGGCACAGTCTCCACTGTTTAACATAGCATTGGTCACAGCCTGAAGAAAACGTCTTAGTGCTTAAACCCCAAAACTGCAAGAGAAGGATAGATATTAAAAATACGTGTTGAAAGGAACTCTCTTTACCAACCCACATCCGCATTTTTAAACCTGTATGAACTAACAACTAGTGCAACTTCATGCTAAAACAAACTCGATGGGGAGAAAGCATAAAAAAACCCCAAAATTAACTCATGCTAGTTTGTTACTTTTCTGTCATAGTGTTCATCAACACTTTGCTCTTAATTATTTTGGCTTACACGATTAATAGAAATACTTATGATCATTTAGATCACTTTGTACTTCAAGTACTTCAGGATAATGCCACAGACAACCATGAAGATATTTGTACCTGCCCAAGGTTCCTCCAGCCTGGGTGTAGTATTTGTTATAATCCAAGCGTAGCAGCAGTTGAGCTAAGTCAGAGTTTATCTGATGGTTCCGAACACTAGAGAGAATCTTGAAGAGAAGTGATGACTGACGACTGAATCCCTACAAATGAGAAGAAGTCAGTTCTGGGCAGGCACTCACAAGAAAGAAAACAAGCTTTTCCTCTCTGTTCCTACTTAACCCTTTAACATCCTGGAGAAAGGCATCACTGTGAGAGAATTGATGCTTGTGTTCCAGTATAAGGTAAGCTGTCAGCCACCATAATTATTAGCGGATAGGTATCCAAAAGGAGGAGCTGAATCACCAACTGATAACCACCTCCTTTTCTATTCCAGTAGGTTAATTTCTGTGCATTTTTTTCTGTGTATAATTAAGTGTTGATTAATTAAAATCATTGCAAGTACTCATATAGAAGATTTCAGCTTAAATTCAGTCCTGTTCTACAGCTGTTAAAACCAATATGACTACTTAGGCAAATGTTTGCATGGGAGAAGAACAGGTCCAGATAACCACAGATTCACCTTCACCAAAATACTGAGTTGTGCAGCTCCGCGTTCATCCAGTGGGCCCAGATTCTGACTGACCAGAGAACAAAAACTATGACAAAGATCCAGAATTTCATTTAAGCAGTGGAAAACCTGCATGGGATAAAAGTACAACAGAAGTTGTAACATAAGTTTAAATAGAGGTCAAACCCAGAAAAAGCTGTTCTTAATATCTGAAAAGTCACAGCATTCATAATTAAGTTATTGATGATACCATGTTTTCCAATCAGTAAGGAAGATGTTGGAGCACCTGTAACATTTTAGGTTTTCTATAGAGAAGGACTTACATATGATGCTGCATCTTCCCCTCCCACCCCCAACCTTTTGCAGACATTACCAGGATAACAGTGGCATAAGCACTAAGATAATAAGATTTATGTATCTGTATAAGATATAGACACAGAAGTTGAACACTGGCTTCCCTATCCAGCCAGCAGGCCTTCACTGCAGCTTCAGGAATGAGAAGGAAGAATAAAGCACAGCCAGAGCTGTGGGTCAAGGCTTTGGTTTCACTTTCACAAAACTTTCTTTTTTATCAGTTGATCAAGGTAACTTACATTCAAGAGTGTAAGAAAGCCCAAATGGCTCACAGATCTAACTACTGGGACACTTCAAAGTTTCAGACTCCTTAATGAGTATTCTGCACAGCCTGAGAGCAAAATGAACGATCCAGACAAGATCTTGGGTATTGTTGTGTTTCACTGACAACTGTCTTTGGGAATGTGTTTGTGAGGCTACATGTTTAATAAAAGTACTAGCACCACTGTAACATGTATTTACTAAAACAACAATAAAGAAGTACCTTTAAAGTCCATTCAGGAACATCTCAACTATTTTTATTCTCTAATGTGTGAGTTGGAGAGGGAATTTTTCCTAATCTAATGCATTTCAGAATGAGTCCCTTGGGAATACAGTTCTCAGCCTTATGCTTGGGACTTCTTTAATGAAATTGCTTGTAAGAAAAATAGAACAACAGAAGTTCAAGTTATTAAGGCTAACTGAATACTGGGAAATCTTGATTTAAAATGCCTAGGAATGTATTCGCATTCGGCAACTGTAAGTTAAAGTATTACGATTCAATTATCCTAGTTTATACCTGCTTTACTTCTAAATGCTTTATTTCTCTGCAGGAGTCTATGAATGATCTGTTTGGAAAAAGATGGTTTATTATTCCTGTTCAAAAGGCATGTTTCTTAGGGCAGTTGGAGAATTTGTAGATAGAAGTGGAATCAAGACCTACTTACAGGTTTTAGGAGGATGAAAGACTGAGCCAACAGATTACTTAAGAAATGATCATGAGCCAATTGTATACTCTCAAAATCTCGTGTGGCATTTATCTGCTGCAGCAGCTGTGAGAACTGAGATTCCAGTACATCCACCTGGTATGTAAAAAAAAAAATCTCATTAATATCTTGAGGAATGGGAGTACTTCAGATCAGACAGTAGTTTTTTGTAGGAAACCTGGCTTTCCTTATTGGACATTTCCTTATTGCTGCTTTTATGCTAGAGGCTGAGGATCACCTTCTTTCTGTGTCCTGAATGGGGTATTATATACAGCAGTAGTACATTAAAGGGGGGCCCAAACAATTTTTGATGCCTAAATATTATCTAAGTAGAAAGAGGTCACATTTTTTAAGATAAAGTATTGAAAAAATATATAGCTAGCATGTAAACAAAGGTACTTGATGGTAGTAATCTCTGAATTTTACACTGAGAGGTACCATCTGGAACCTCTGGGCAAAGGCTGCAGTGCAATAGCTCAGCGGGATTACCCTGAATAATATAGGAAGCTGGGCGCCTCAATTCAGCTGTTATAGCTGTTAACAAAATGATACCTAATTCTCACAAAATCATGCTACTATTAACAGCTGTTTACATTTGGAAAGTTTTTTGTTTGGTTGGTTTTTTTTACTTCAAATGGTCAGAATGTGGCCTTTTAATTCTTAAAACCTAACAACCAAAAAACACACACAACATTTGTTATTTAACTCATGGAGTTCACTTAATGGGGCAAGGAAAGAAGCCAGGATGGTATCTTAACTGGTATTTTAATGATGTTACTTCAGAGATGACTGGCTTTTCACAAATGTTTAGTAGCAGCAGTAGAGGGCCCAAACTCCCACACTTCCAGTAAAACTCAATGATTCACAAATCCGAAGACTATAATGGTAGCACTAAATCTGGGAACTCAGAGAAAGTTCTAGAGTTCCAAGGGAAATCCCGATTTCCTTAGGGTACAAAGAATCTGAAAGACAGGTCTTCAATGCTCACTACATGCATTTCTGACTGTTCCTGATTAACTGACAAAGTTTTCCTTTCTCTATAATCCTGACCTGCAGATAATACTGAAGATTGTCCACAAGAAAAGCCATGTGATCCCTCAGACGCCATTTGATAGCATCAGTTCTGTTAGATTTCAGGTGTTTGCGCTGCATCTGGAGAGCCCAGCAGTGCTGTAGCTCAGCCTGGACTCGTCGCACACTCAGCAGGTATTTGAATACAACATTGTACCTGTAGCCAAAAAAAATACAAAGTTGTTTAATATTAAAACCTTCTTTGGGTGCAGATACTGGAGCAGGTAACAATGCAAGATTAGAAAAAGAAACAAGGTGGCTGCTATTACTAACTCCAAAACCACAATTTAATTTCACCATAAGGGAAGAGCTGACACTGTTTTGTCAAAGTAGCACTGTTCACAAAATCTGTTAGCATCTTGGAGGTCTCACTGTCATTACAAGTACTCTCAATATGCGTAAGTAGAAAGAATCATCTTAAAAGTTTCCAAGAGTAAGACAGAAGTACTGTAGCTCTACCTTTCTCTCCATGACAGGAAGAAAGCCTGCAACACATTAGTAAGTGCCTGAGATCAGGAAACCTGTAGCTGAAGATACAAAGACCATACCTAGTACTTACTTCTCCAGAACAGCAGGAGTAAAGAGAATGTGCAGTGGCCATTGAACTTTGTAAGAAAGGCCCAGAGCTGCCCATCCGGATGGAGGGGCTTCACGTGGAGATAACTCCCGGGAAGGCCCTTCGCGAGTCTGAGAAGCATCTGAAAACAAACGAGGTGCTGAATTAAGTCATCTTCTTAGTCAAGACAACCATGGCAAGGAAGAAAAGGAGAAAGAATAGAATTTCTTCTTAAGAGCCAAAGCAAGCTAAGCCATCACATGTAACTGCAAAAGGAACAAAATTAGTATTTCTTTAACTTCAGAGAAAGGTAAGTAATAGGACTTGAAAACAAGGTCATCCCCCCTCTTAACCCACTACTAAAAAGGCAAGCAGATACCTTTATGTTCCTTTCCATGATACTCAATGGTTAAGTGAAGCAGAGGAAGAAGGTTGTCATCATCTAACAGCACTTTATGAGCAGACTGCTGAAATGCAACGTTGACGTCTAACAAAGAAAGAGCAGATACCATGTAAGATGATGCAGCTAGTGCTAATTTTACATTAATTATGCTCAACTATAAAAGGCAACACTGACATGCTATTTTCACTAGTTTCAAATATGGAGAGAAACCTGCCATCTGAAAGTTTCTGAGATGTTTACAAGTGCTCTCTTCTTTCAAAACTAATGACAACATCTAGAGGATAAGCTAGAGCTTTTCTGTACTAATGGTTAACCATTTTCCTGCTACACCACAGCAAAGACAGCTCAGTAAACAAGTAACACTCACCATGTTCAGTTACAGCTGTAGGTGGTGTTTTTAACATGTGCTGTGCAGTGTCAATGAAGGCCTGAAATAGTTCGCCTCTTCCCAAAAGGTAAAAATCTTTTATAATCTGTGGAGATAATTTTTTGTATATAAGCATATAAAAACCTGAACAGAAATATTAAGCACCCTAGCTGATAGCATATATTTTCACTATTAGCATATATTTTCACATTAGCATATATATAGCATATATTTTCACTAACAGAAGTTCGGACAACTTCTGCCATTTCAAACCACAGCTGGAGAGCTCTGAATTTCATCCAGTACCCAAAAAGAAAGAAAGAAAGGATAAGCTGCTTTAGCAAAAGCAAGCTAGCAGTTACATTACCTTTAGTTGTCCTAGTAAATCTGATTCTTCCACCATCAGTTTCCAAAGATGCTAGTGAAGAAACAAAAAAAAACAAACAGAAGAAACTTCACCTCCGATTTATTTCAACCCATTCAGTAAGAGCAGTAGCTGTCTTAAAGTACTTGAGATGCATACAAAACAGCAGCTATGTAATGCACAAGAGAACACACTAAGAATCCTGTGCATGAGCAGTCCATGCTAGCAGTTAGAATGCTCTTGATGTATTCCAGCAAGAAACCCTGCCTAAGAAACATGAAGGCCAGTGACAAAAAAAATAACCCAATTCTGATGAAATCGGTTTCATCCCAGCTTTGTTCCCACTTCTCTCGCCTCCCCACCTTCTCAGGCTCCTATCCCAAAAGAAAAAAAAAAAAAAAAATAAAAATTGCCAAAGCAAAGAATTTGACCAGCGAGATAGCATCTATCATGCTGAAAGCACACAGTGCTTCTTAATGTCCTTTAGTCATTACAAGTTGGGGAAACACGAAGCTCTAAGCCTGATAAGAACTTGAAATCTACCTGCAGCTTTCACACACCTGTTCAGTCACTCTTTCTAAAGAGCCCCCTCATCCCAGTCATTCACAAGTCTGAACTGCTTCTCAGCTTGTGTAGTAATTATCTTCCTACTACTGCAGTAGTGGGAACCTCACCTCAGCAACAGTGCTCCGTATCCAGTCAACCACCGATTCAAAGTCCACCAAACTAAAGAGCGGTTGCTGCTTGAGTCGATGTAGCTCTGCTGCAAAAGTGTCCTCCTGGTTTTTTAGGATGGAGCCTGTGCAGCAATAAGAAAAGTGTTTTGAAGAAAGAAAAGGAATACCATTTGGAGAAGTGCAGACCTCTTCCAGCACCATGGGCAGAAAGACTGTTCAGGCAGCACCATCTCAGGTCTGGTGGGAAATGTGAAGTTGAAGAGGGCTTAAAGTACAAGTATCAAGCTACAAGATTACTATTGCAAGTACAGTTACAGTAAAGACATTTGCCATAGCAGTGCTGTGGTATCAGTAAAAAACCCAAATATTTTCTATGTAAATGATTTCCACTTACAGCCCTTTTTTTCTAGAACTGAGCTAGTTCTTTGAACCACAACTTTTTTGCCACATTAGGCAGTTAGGTTTGAAAGGGGTGGGGGTAGGTGCAGAACCAAACTATCTACTGCTTGAACTTGGGGATTGATTAATTATTTTTAAACCAGCTAATGTAGAAGATTCTTTTCAACTCACTTCTTTGCAAGAAAACCTTTCGTAAGATTTTCTATGGAAGACTTATATGGGATGCTGCATCTTTTCTTCCTACCCCATACCTTTTGCAGACATTATGAGGAAAACAGTGATTGGCATAAGCACTAAGATTATAATAAGACTTGTATGTCTATATAAGATATATATACAGGCAAAGAAAGGCCTTTTCTTGCCTTACAAAAGGCAAGAAAACAGTCTAATTTAACTGGTCCATTGTTCTATGCAATGTCACTCAACTTCCCACAGCAGTACTTCCCAAATGGTATAGGAATATATTTGAAAGCCATCTCCAATGTAAACTTCTCAGGCATCAGCTGGAACTGCCTCCCTCTTTCTGTCTTAAGAATCTTACTCATTTGTTTTCCACAGCAACCTTTGGAACCACTTTGCAATGAATCTCTTATATTCGTGGATGCATTTTAATCCTATGACACCATTCTGCAACTTACACACTCAAAGCAAGATGTGCCCTTGTGTCTGTCTGCACCTGTTAGGGATGAGGATGCAAGCTGAAAAGAAACCATGACTTTATTTATCCAAAGCAAATCACATGGTGACTCGCTACTGTGAACTTTGTGTTTGGAAAGCATCATTATTTAATCATCCTGTTCTTATACTGCTCCCTTGGAATCAGTCAGAACATTGGGACCACTGCCTGTCCAGGCACAACCATCTGTATGTTCTGAGGAGTATCAGCCAATAGTCAGTGACTGTTGAGGAATCTGTTAACATAGCATTTTGGAATGTACCTGTCAGTCACTCATAACTGAGCAAAGGACAGAAAAAAGATGTTCCTTACCTTTTCTGGTCAGGTTAACATTTTGATTCTCAAACATCTGTACAGATTCTCCCACAAAAAGGATTTTCTCAGCAACTCGCACAGGAATGTATGAGGGCAGCATTTCTACTCGCAGAGAAAACTGTTTTAGAGATGGAGCTAACATGTTCTCCTCCTCAATCAAGCGCTGTCAGAGACCCCCGGGGGAAAAAAAAAACAAACCAAAAAACCAAATGAACAAAAAACCAACCAACCAAAACAACAACAAAAAACCACCACAAGACAAAAACCAAAACTGTGTAAGATTACTCAATTAAGCTGCTTTGCACAAGGACATTTTAATGATATGCCATTTATGTGAGAAGCTATTGCATTTCCCCACTACAGTGGCAGGTTGCTCCCTAAATTTGCACTCTGGATATATTCTTAGCAGCCTCTCAACTCTCACAAAGCACATTTTTCCCCAGTAATGTCATGACCGTGTTAGGCAACATATGCACAACAAACTCTTGTGCAAGAAAGGTACCTGACCCAGATGCCAGTAGGGTGCAGAACAAGTCAACACCCAAACTCTCCACAACCTTTCCCTTGCAATTGCTCACACTACCACCTGTGCCTGTTTTGAGCCGATCAGAGTGTTTGCTGTAAAGAATCAGAAAAGAGTCAGTGAAGAGCAGGGTGAATACAGCAGTTCCAATTAATAGATAATGGTATCACAGATTCCACCCATAGGGCTTCCTGTCCAAGATTATGAAATGGTGCCAAATGGTATGTCTCTGTCCTTTATGCCTAAGTGTGACCTGTTACAATAATCTGTTAATTTCCCATCCTACCAGCTCTCAATATATGTCCAGTCCACCATAGCTGACACTGAAGCAGAAGACAATGTATTTTAGTTCTTTTGTGCCCTAGGAACCAAAGGATGCCAAGCTACAACTTGCAGTCTTACCAAGTCCTGCAGTTCTCGTAGCTGTTTTCCTGTAAGGCCCCCAATTCCTAGGTCATCATCATCTTCTTCAGGTTGGCTAGGGACATTCCCAGAAGAGGGGCCTTGTTTGATAAAAAACTCTTCATGTTGATCTAGTAGCAATCCATGCAGCATCCAGGCAGAGAGCTGCTTATACATGACTCCATGACACACAGCCAGAATCCTGAAGTCAAAAGCAGCACAGTGAGGCTTTTCCACACAGAAATCAAAAAAACCACTGTAGATCATTCTGGAAAGCCCAGTCAGGCAGTATGGCAAGTGCTAAATGGCTAATGTGGATTTTTTATTTTTTTTTTTGGAGGAAGGTGGACCAATCACTTGCAAAACTAAACTAACACATGCTTTGAGTATGCGGCTTTTCCATAGAGGTCTGCTAGTACAATACATGTCCAAGTAAGCTTGCAGTGGCTTTCCAGTCCTGCAGTTTCTACTCAATTACCATTTCAGCATGAACACAAATTACCTTTTAAGTAGTCCAGCTTTCTCCCCAAGGACACACAAACCTAGCAAAACTCACTGTTTTTTGAAGGATCAAAATACAGTAACAAGTCTACCATATGCAAAACAATTCATGTAGACCTCCAAAGAAGAAAAAAACATACAGTCCTAAGTCCAAAGTGTGGAGAAAGCCTTAATTCCTGTCAGGAGTCTGCTTTAGATAAAAAATAGGGACTATGACAGTTAGTTCACTGCATGCTACTTCTACTTTTATATCATGCAGGCCTGTTTTGCATGTATCTTAAATTATCTTACTGTTTTTACAAGATAAAACACTTTTACACTAACTCCAGTTACTACAGAAGAATGAAGTAACAGCTTTATTGTATCTACATACTTTTCAAGAGCACTGCGAACAGGAGGCAGCCCCCCACAGCTATGTTTGTGGACTGTCTCCAATATCTGACATCCATGGATCTGCAGAAAGAAAACATGGTTAGACTAGGTCTCTTATTTCAGTTTGTACTGACCTTTTCAGACATTTAAACACTATGCATAACAAGCTGCACAAGTCTTACAGAAAGAAAGATGTAACACACTCCATACAGTGAAGAATGAGGCCTACTATGTGTGGTTCTACACCCAAGCTTCTCTCAAGAATTTCCTTTAACAAAACCTGTGGATTGGAAACATCAGCTCTGCTTTTTTTTTTTTCCCCCCCAAATGACAGTGGGAGAAAACCCTCAGAGAAGAAGTTGTATCAAGCAGCATCTCATGCTATGAAGTGTACTGTGATTCAAGTCATCAAAGACCACACTGATAATAAAGTCAAATCCTGGGCAAATGGATTTGCAAAATAGTTATTCAGTACATATACAACAGTATGGGAATACATTATGGGAATAGCATCCATTACTGAAACCACATTCTTTCCTAGTATTAAGGGTCTGTAGTGGGGTCAGAAAGAACTTTATCGGCTAAAGAGGAAACCTGTCAAGAGAAACTAGCAACAATTTTACTGTACCTTCTGAGTCTTGATCTGTTCCACCATGACCATCACTGAGGGGAAGAGTAACTGAAACTGCAGAACAAGGAACAAAATATTGAATTAGGTTGCTATGCAAGGGAGAGAGAAAAACTACGCTTGAGTAACTGTGGACAGCAGATGATTACAATAACTTAATGAAATTATTATCTGTCTTTCTCCAGAAATTAGAAACGTGATGTGAGAATCTTTAGGAAGTATGTTCTCCTTTCACTGGACTGAGATTCATGAAGTTACTACATTTCAGCTGAGGTTCAGGCCAAACACAAGCTGTGAGAAATATGTGAGGGACAAGGTGGAAGACCTAAGCTTTGTATCAAAGTGCAGGTGATCCTCTGAGCACAATAAAAGGACTACAAATGTTGAGGTGTTAAAAATAAATAGCACAACATGACAGACTAACCTTTACTTATTCTACCCAATTATTAGACTCCAGGAGTGATAAGAGTAACTGGAGAGCACTACCTGTTTATTGATATGACATACCTGGTCCAAGGAGTAATTAACATGTGAGACAGAAAGATGAGGGTCAGCCAAAAACTGCAAGAGCAACAAAGAAATTAATGAAAATCAAAATCAGGTATGGGTAAGTAAAAAAAGCACGTTTGCCTCTATTCCAAATCTTCCATTCCCACAGCTTCCCCCTCTTCCTTCCTTCCTTCCCCCCCCCCCCCCCCCCCCCCCCCC
>NDXB01010851.1:0-12768 GCA_002631895.1 Agapornis roseicollis | reverse complement strand
CCCAGCTAGGCAGCACGTTCAACCACTCAGCCCTCCCCTTTTCTTCCCTCCCCCCCCCCCCCCCCCTCCCCCAAGTTTTGGGCTATGTCCTGTTTTAGGGTATAACAACCACTGGATGGTAACAGTACCCAAGATACTGCAGCTACTAATCTAGTGGAAATTAATCTAAACCTGTACAACAGACAACAGAAGTCACAGTAGTCTGAGGCAGCACTGGGCTCTGAGGCAGATGGGGCACTTACTGAATTGAAGCTAGAGGGAGCTTAACATTTATTAGAATGAAGAATCATTTATAATAGCATCTCAGAGGAATAATTTGGAAGACATTCCTGATTAGGAAAACACTGTCTCTTTAACTGCTACTAGTTAGCATGTTAATTGCAAAAATGACGACTTCCCACAACCTGTCAGCAGCAGGGCAGCATCTTGTTCCAAATCTCTCTCCTTTACCTCTTGTTCTAGGTCAAGTAGTGCCTGTCGATAAGGCTGCAGCACTGAATCAAGACCTGTGCAGAAGGCTCGCAAATAAATGCCATGTAACCCACTCTGGTTTTGCTGAGATGGATAATGGTCCTGAAACCAAACAATAACATCTATGTCAGCTCCCCAGTTCAGGTTTAAAGAGTAATGGCGTTGCTGTGCGATACTGCAGAAGCAGCCAGTGGTCTAAACACGCTGGAATGCACCTTAGCCCACCAGAAAGTGCCCAGAAAAACAAAACAGAAGTTTGCCATAAAGACAGCTTAAGCAGAATTATTTTAGGCTCTTCTATGGGCAGATGCAAGTGCTGGGAACCACTGGTAACTTCCTTGTACCCAAGCATGCTTCTTGGATCTCCAACCTCCGCACAAACCACAGGATGACTCGCTACAACACAGGGATGAACATTCTGTGCAGTCCACAAGCACCTGATTTATGCACTGGTCACAGACCAGAAATCGTTACAGTTTGCTTCCCCAAGGACGAGATCTTGCATCTGCGGCCCCCCTTAGTCACACCGCACGGAGCTCGCTGAGGGACACCCGAGTGCCGGGGGCAGCCCGGCCGGACCGGCGGCTGCCCGGGAAACACAGCGGAGCGCTGCGGCGGTCCCACCTGCTGTTGTACATGCCCCGTGTACTGCTCCACGAACTCGGCGAAGCGGATGTAGTCGGTGCCGAGGCGGCAGAGTCGGTTCAGGACGCTGGTCTCGCTGGGGTGCAGGAACGGCAGCTCCTGGGACACCTGAGCAGGGAAACACCGATGAGGGCAGGGGAACGGAGAGGCGAGTTCCGGGTCCGGGCCGCTGTCCGCTGCTGCCCATACCTGTAGGCCACCGCGCTTGCTCCAGGTGAAGGCCGCCCCCGGGTACCCGCTCAGCGCCAGCAGCAATTCGTGAATCATCCTGCAGCGCCGCGCCGCGCCGCACCGCGCAGACTACTGGGAAATACGCAAGGGCCGTCGGGAAAGGCAGACCCAGGGAAGCATATCCTGACCTTCTTCCCGCAGGGAAGACGCAGCGCGAGGGGTTGCTCCCACTCGGGCACTGGGGCCGTCGGCTTCGCCGCTCTTGGGATGTCTGTGTTGGTGTTTGCTTGCGGTGGAGGACGGTTGAGCAGTGTGCGTGGTCGTGATGGTAGGTGCTCGTCTGGAAGGCCCCTTCCAAAACCAGTAAATCCGTAGCTTTCTTAGGGGCGTTTTTGGCTTCAGTATTCCTGAGAGGGTTTCTTTATCAGTTTCTCATATTATTTGTCAGTGTTGTAGGGGGAAGGTCCCTTCCAACCTAAACTATTCTGTGATTTATCAGTGCCAGTATTGCCTTTTGCCGTTTATTATATGTTGCTTTTCTTCATCTTTGTTTCTTAGTATTCTTTTAGTCAAAACTGTCTGCTTTCAAAATTATTCTCTAATAAGCCAGCTTAAAAAAAAAAAAGTTATCTAATAAACTGGCTTTTAGCAATCTCATGCTAGTTTTCCTAATTTTGGCGTGTTTTTCTTCATGTGCATATTTACTCTTCTTCATTTGGAAGAAATTAGTGTTAAGTGTTGTAAAGCGTCAACTCTCCATTTTAAATGTGTGTTTGGTTTATGATCAGCTTGTAACAATGAGGTCCTAAACACAACTTCTGTTGCATTCTTACAGGGATGAATATGTTCCTAGTATGTTGCCCCATTTTTTAAAGATGTGTCTCTTTTAGTACAGCCTCTGACGTGTTTGCATTTGATTTCTACAACTGTGTTTATGTGTAACTTCAGAGCCCTAACGGTATCATTCCATCATTTATTGGTATATTAAAACTATTCCTTTTATATTGATGAAGCATCTAATGCCTGGGTAAAGATTGAGGAATTTGGCTATTATTTGCTGTTCAGCATTGACATGAATATCACAATATACAATTGTGCCAGGAAAGCAATATGCTGTTCCTGCTTTTAGGGAGCTGCACTTGAAGTTCGTGGCAGTCCTTACCTTGTTTGTAAAAGGCTTTGGTTCAATCCTGTGCTGCTGGCCAAAAGTTTTGTGCTAACATATGGGCTTCGATTAATGCTGAATTTAGATACCCTTTTCAGATGAAGCTAAGCGTGCTACAGGTATCTTATAGGTAGTTAAATATTTAGTAATGGTTCAATAATTAACAAAAAAAAATGTTTACTCTGTAAACACTATATGCATAATCTAATGGTGTCTTTGTACAGTACTGTTAATGTAATGCTTTTATTAGCATAAATACATACTACCTACTTAATCTGTTAGAGAAATCTTGAATCTAAACACAGTTGTCTTCTACAGCTAGAAACTAAGCTTACAGCAGCATTCCTTCATGAAAAGTGGAAAATCCCAAGACTCTTCCCTGAGAACAGGGCAAGAGTAAGCAGTGTGTAAAATTTATTGGAGCAGAAGAACTTCCCTTTGTCAAAGGTAGGGATTATGGGTGAGCTAATTTTTTTGGAAGGTAGTGAATTGTGGGAAGTGAATCATGCTAGGGATAAAATTACAATTAACCATGAAAGCAATTTAAATAAAGACACAATAGCTTTTTCATCATCGAAGCCCTGCTATAGTGGTGAAAGTTATGGGTTTGCTATGTGGCTGCTGTTGCAGAGTTGGTCAGATGTGTCTTTGCTGTACAGTCTGTAAATCTGGCTCATCCCCACTTGCTTGCTTCCAGCTAAATATTGTAGTCTGCTCGGGACTTAAATTACTTTATTGGTTCTGTATGTGTCTCTTTAGGTACACTACAAGGGAACAACTGGAGAAAACAAAACAGCATTACAAAGTGAATGAAACGACAGGGAGTAAGTGTCAGAGACAGAATGAATCTTCAATTGCCCATTTTTTTTGTTCTGTTTTTTTAGGTGGCTGTGGGGCTTTCTTGGACCTTACGGATCCTTCAGGAGAAACTGTACCTGGTGTGGTGAAAATTGCAGAGTTTTCTAGTTCGAGAAGTCTTTTGGACAGTACAGAGCTTGCCTATGTCATGAGGCAGGTAGGAGAGGATTTTATCATGGGCACACAGCATGTGGAGATGCTAAGTCGCCTTCAGAGAGAGAGTTCAAACAGGCTGTTCCAGCAGCCTGTTGCTACGCCCTAGGATTATGTCATGACTATCAACAGAACCGGGTAGGTTTGGGATCAGGGCTGTGGGAGTACTCTAGGCTAGCTCTGAGAGAGCAGTCACGCACTGGCACTGAGGCAGTTTTGAGGGTGTTTATGTGCATGTTTCTGTGTGTTTCTTGTAAGATTACGTCAGTAGCTTGTCTCATTTGACCACTATGATTTTGATCTAATGCTTGGAGCCAAAAGGCAACTTTTGCTGTTGGTAATCCATTGCCTATCATGCAACCAATACACAAAATAGTGTAGTATATGAAGAATTAGACTATTTTTTATATATACATACACATATATTTTCAATATATTTCATATGTTTTTCAATCTGGATTGCTACAGGATGTTCTGACCCTGTAGGCACAGAACATGTAATTAAACCAGGTAATTGGAGAATTAGAGAAGATTGAAAATTAATAGGGGTCTAAAACTCATTACAGACATAGAGGATAAAAGTTAAACTTATCTGGGATAAATGGGATCTAAAGGGAAAGGTCATGATTGACTGTACATGATTTAGGCTCAAAAATAGTATTAGGAAAAAAATTATTAATAAGAATGAGGTAGATCATCAGAATGAAAGATGCTAAGATACAGAGTTGCAATAAACATGTTATTATAGCTCTCCAAGAGTTTCATTTGTCCTACAGAGTGAATAAGGGACAGCTTGGAATTCTTAGTGTTAAAGGGGGCATAGAGCAGATCCTACTCCATCTTCAGGCTTTGTTTTCCAGAAATGGGGACACATATGAGCAACTATTCAGTGGAAGATTATTTGAATATGCTTTTATTTCCCAGGTTTTTTTTTTGAACTGCAAGACTAATACTCTGGAAAGACAAGTGTGAAGCTGCATGTATTACCCTGTTTGGAGGGGGATTTGAAGAGGTTACGTTTCAGTGGTAGCCTGCAGCTAGGTTATCTGCAAGTTACTATAGAATTGCAGCACCAGAGTCTTCAGGTGTTCTAAACATGTATTTTTTTTCAGCACTATTGACAGAAATGATCTTTCTCATAAAGGAAGTGGCCTGCAAAAGAATAGATAAAAGTAGTTTAAATAAACCCCTGAATTTTGGAGCTCTTGTTTCCCCTAGGAAGCCTAGTGATTAGGTGTTAAGGCCAAGTACTCAGATTTTTTTTTTTTTACAGAATTAATTGCTCAAATTTTTAAATTAGAGAAAAATAGTTACCTCTATAATGCTCTTTGTAAGGCTGGCTAGTGCCTGTTCAACAGTAAAAAGAAAAAAGACAAGAAACAAGCAGTAAATTAAACATACAGATACATGAACAACTGTTAGCAGAGACAGTAACAGAGATCAGACATCTTAAGTTATGGGAGCTGTTACAGGAACCACTGAAATATAACCTTGAAGAGGTTCAAACAGGTTCTTTGATGTGTGATAATCGTGTTTTACATTTCTTGTCAGAATTAGTGTGTAGGAAGAAGTAAGTTTATGAGAGATTTGTTGTTGGGTTTTTTTTTTTGTTTGTTTTTGGTGGGTTTTGGTTTTTTTTTTAAGGGAGTTGTGGGATTGGGCAAAAAGTCTTACAGGATTTTTGGGGGGAGCAAAGTTTTGCACTCCACAGTCGACATATAAACATGACTTTAAATGTCTTCTGTTTATATAACTGCAAAATGGCCACATATGAAGTAATGCAAATAAATATTAATAATTAGAACTATAAATGATTGTTAGAAACCGTTTCGTTTTGTAATTTATGTCTGGCGTTCACCTCTATTTTCTGTCACTCTCCCTTTCATACAGACCCTTTAAAAAAATTCTGTAAATGTACTTTTCCAGGGACTCATATAATCACTGCGGTTCAAAGGAACCTCTGGAACCACCTAGTCTAGCCTCACTTCCTTAATGCAGGGTCAACTAGAGTGGGTTGCCCAGGACTATGTCTAATTAGGTTTGAAGTATCTCCAAGGATGGAGACTCCACAACAACTCTATGCAACTTGTTCCAGTGTTTGACCATCTTCAGAGTAAAAATGTTTCTTCTTATGTTTAAGTGGGCTTCCCTTAATTTCAGTCTGCTGTCCTGTGTTTCTTGTCCTGTCCTCTCTGAGCCTCTCCTCATACGTTGGATGCTCCAAGCCCTTAAACAGTTGCTCAGTGCTTCACTGAACTTGTTCCATTATCTCAATGTCTTCTTTGTACTAGGGAACTAAACCCAGTACTCCAGATGGTTTCACCAGTACTGGGGAGAGCGGAAGGATCATCTCCCCTCCCTGTTGGTGATGTTTTTACCAATGGAGGCTATTGGTCTACCTAATTGCTTACATTTGTGCTTAAGTAATAAACTTAAGCCATGGCAGTGAAATTTGTGGGACACCTGGTGACATCTTCAGTACTCTGACTCTTGAACAAGAGTTAGACAAAGCAACAGTAACACTTCAAGCACTGAGGGAAAGGGAACTTTTACGGCATTATTATTTCCTGTGGCAGTGGGTTTTGCTACTGGGGAGGGCTGGTGCAGCTGGAAGCCTGACAAGAGAACGGGGCACCCCAGGCCCTGCCCAGCAGGCTGTGGGTTGGGGACAGGCTGCTGAGACTGAGTTGACCTGTCTGTGTTGTACACGTGATGGCTGGGCTGCTGGGGCTGTGTGTGTCAGGAGGGTGGATGCAGGATCATAACGGGGTTGACCTGTGCGGTATCCTATGTAGCAGGGCTGGTAGACCTTAGCTCAGAGCTTAGCTAGGTGTTATGAATGGGTCTGACAAGAAACGTAGGAGCTAAGGGTGGGCCAGGGCCATGGGCCCGAGAAGGTACATGGAGACGTAGCTTGAGGCGCGGCGGGGCTAAAGCCTGTGGGAGGGAGCCGAGCTAGGCCGGGCGCTGAGACTGGTCCGCACCGGGAGCTGACAGAGGCGGCCGGGCGGGGAGAGGGAGAGAGAGTGAGCGGCGACTCCTCCCCCGCCACACCCGGTGCGGCAGGAACAGGAACAGCCGCGCCCAGTTCCCGGCCACTCCGGGCTCAGCGGAGCACCATGGCGGCTGCGGCGGAGGAGGTGGATGGGCTGGTCATGGCCCGGCCTCATTATGGCTGTGAGTACTAGGGCGCGTGGGGTCTGCCAAGCAGCGACGTGCCTGGCCCGCGCCGTCAGTCCCTTCCAGGAGCCGGTGCTGGGAACGGAGCCTGGGAAGCGGCAGGCGCCGGGGGAAGCCGCGGGGCCTCGGCTCTCGGGTGCGGCCCGTCGTGCCTTCTGTGGGGTTGGTGCCCCGGGGTGCGGTAGCTGATTCAGGCTCGGTGTTCCTCCCGCGTGTTGGAGAGTGAACGATAGAAGAAGGCGGGGTGGGGGGGGACAGCAGAGGAGGGCAGTACGGGGGCGTCCTCCCGCGTTCCTGCCGTCGCTTCCCGCGGGCGGGCCCCGAGCCTCGCCCAAGATGTCCGCCGCGGGCGGAGGTCCCGCGGGGCCGTGGCGGTCCCTCTATCTCCCGTCCTTCGGCCGCGGCACCTGACGTAGTGGGCAGAACGCCCGTTCTGATCGGACCCTTCCGCTTCCTTGTCGTATGCTCGCTGTGGAGAGGGATGCCTCAGTGCGAGGTGTCAGAGATGGGTGCTCGCTTGTGCTGCGACGCCGCGTCAGAAATGAAAGAAGGCGGGGAAACCGTGGCGCTGCGGGTGAGAGACGTGAGCGCCGGGCGGCGGGAAGGGCCCTCGGCTTAACGTTAGAAGGGAGGATTGAGTTGGGAGGGATTTTGTCCTTCCTGGTAGGCGTTACCCTGCGGTTTGAGCCCGTTTTCAGCTCTTCTAGCTTTGGGTGCGGGCTGGAATAATCGGAAAAATGCTTTGTGGTGCTTCAGATTGGTTTGTAGGAGACCCTTTGCATTTTGAAGCAAGATCTTGTTTGATCCCAAATGTTGTAGTTGATGCATTGCCGCTTGCATGTGTTTGTTGAGGGTATTTTAAGTTAATCTTTGATTAATAGTGGCATGGGACACTTCCTATTTGGCAAGTTGGTCCATAAAATGTAAAAAGTCGGGTTTTTTTCCTCATGAGAAAATGCCTGAGGTATTTAGCTGTAAGAGTGGGAAGAGCAGACTTTATCAGTAAGGCTTTAGACACAGAATCTGGCAGATTTAGGCATATGCACCTAAGTAAATCCTTAGCTTGATCGGAAGATAGCACTCAGGTTGTGGATCTGAATGATTTATGTAATTTTTAGAGATGGACTATAAAGGTATAGAAGGGATTATATGATGTGAATATATATTGTCAACCTTCCTTAATCTTTGACTGCTAAAACTGGAGATAGATGGAGGAACATGTGGTCACTGATGTGCTTTTGGGGAAGAGAAAGGCAGAGCTAGAAGAAAATAAGAAAATGGACTGTTTATAAGCAGTTGGAAGATGAAAGAAGTTGCATCACAGTCAAATTGAGAAATCAGGAAGAGGGAAGATGGCAAGTTTATGTGACAAGGATAAAGAAACTGGGCCTTTTCTGTTGCTTCTAAGGAACAGATATATTTGGTCCTTAATTTCCCTGAAAAAAATAAAACCTGTGCTGAGTTNAGGGAAGATGGCAAGTTTATGTGACAAGGATAAAGAAACTGGGCCTTTTCTGTTGCTTCTAAGGAACAGATATATTTGGTCCTTAATTTCCCTGAAAAAAAATAAAACCTGTGCTGAGTTTCTGTAAGAAAGGTTGTATCTGATTTTTGGTGTGCCTGTTCAGTTACATTCAATCTTCAGCCACCTGAGGATGTCTTTTGGCTATTTGCAGCTGTCTTGGATAATGAGAGATTGACAGCAGAGGAAATGGATGAAAGGCGACGCCAGAATGTAGCCTATGAGTACCTTTGTCACCTGGAGGAAGCAAAGAGGTAAGAATAAGTGGTTTGGAACTGCTGATGCTTTAAAAGAAGTTGTGATATTTGGTAAGGGGAATAATTTGGATACAGTTTACCTCTTGTCTGTGTTTCTTAGTGGCTGTATAGAGTCATTTTAACAAACGAGCAAACTCCAAAACATCTGACCCCTGATGTACTTACCTAACATGTGCTTTGTGACAAGGACTCCATAGCTTTAGTGCTCCAGTGTTCCTAGTACTGGATGGGTTCTACCTGTGTCTAACTTCTGTATGTCTTGGTGCAGTATTACCTGACTACTCATCAGTGTACATTGAGAAACTCAATGTACAGAAACTCCTCTTAACTGCAACTTTTTACACATTGAAATTGTAACAGTGTATTTCCCTTATGCTTTCAGACTGAAACCCCAGTTCTTGCATATTTCTCTGTGGGCCCTATTCAGTGGGTCTATAGTACTTTTACCTGGATTGTTCTGACTTCAGTCTCTCTGTGTCTTTCTGGAAGTGCACTGCTGAAATGGAGAAGAGTTTTCCATCAAAGACATTAATATGTGTACTTATAAGAATACAAGGATTTTTACCCTGATAGATATGCTACTGCTGAACATTATGGCATGGTATCTACATTTTCATAATGGTATGATGTAGTAGAGTTTTGCTGCTTTGTTACCTGTTACCCTTTTACTTGAAGGTGCCTTACCTGAAATGTGTTCCTCATCTTGTGTTTATACTATCATATTTTTCTCAGTGTATTATATTTCATCTGATCCAGTGAAATTTTGTTTTTCTTGATCTTTGCTTTATCTGTTGAAATAATTTTGATCTTATTCATGTCCTCCAGCATGTGTGTAACTTTTGTGTCATCTCCATGTTTAATAAGAATGTAAGCATGCTGTATTTCTTCATTCAGACAGTTAAAGAAAGTATGATCAGAACACAGCTATTAAAGGAAAAAGAGCCAATACTAAAAATGAATGCATGAGATCTTACTGTTGGTATTTTTTTAAATCTGTTTTGCAAACATTCAATCCTTTATGCTGTACCTGGATAACAAGCATGAGACAGAGCAGTTTGCTGCTTTTCTTCATGACAGTTGGGTCTTTTCATGCCTTTGTATATTTTTCAATTTAATGAAACTTAATTTTTTTTTTTTTTTAAGCTGCGATTGAGACCAAAGTCAGGTTTTCAAGAATGAGATTAAAGAGGAGATGAGGTAATGTTTGTACTGGTGATTGCCCCCGCGCCCTCCATTTTTGAAAGTAAGGCTGGTGTTGGCAAGATAGCCAGTGTGTATGCCACAGAAAATAAGTTCTGGAGCAGCAGGAAAGTAGAGCATGCATAAAACCATGTTCCAGACAGTTGACACCATGTTTCATTGTGGCTCACTGAATACTTCAGTCTGCCTCTGTCCTTCAGATGATGATATGAAGAGCCAGAAAATTTCCACTTCCACTGGCTGGGTGATGAACTTTGCATAAATCTGTATAAGTCTTCCCCAGCAAGATGGACATGTTATACTATAGTGATTTTGTTGGGGAGGAAATTCTGAGTTTCTGCAAGTTTACTGCTGGGAGAGCATAACGAAGAAATTCATTCCAAGGTTTGAATAGTTTATGCTGCCTTGCCAAAAATGTTTATTATATTTTTGAAGGGGCAGGGAGCACTTGGTTTATGCTGTAGTCTTTTTAGGTGCTTCATAACAATTGTCACTACTTAAGATTCACAGAGGCTGTGTAATTACTAGCAGATAATAATTTTCTGTCCTTGAGGATTTGGATGAGGATTGATGTAGTGAGAGAGGTTTGACTATATGTCAAAATAACTCCTTCCCTTTGAGTCAGAGATCTTCAGGAGCAAATGCTGTATGACAGGGAGGGATGAGTTCTGCTGTAGTCACTGACAATGCTTGAAGAAACCCCAGATCCATCAAATATGGACTCTGCCTCACTGGCCTCACAGAAAATATTTTCCAAGGTGCTTGTTATCTGTTCAATTCCATGTCCAGATCTGGAAAAAAATCAGGCAAAAGCCCCTTAACGCAGTGACAGCTTTAACACTTTCATTAAGTTCTTGCTTAATCATGAGGACTTAGTCTTTAGATAAATTGTCTTTGACTCTAAAGTTTCTTAGCCATCTTATCTCTGCTTCTAAGTATTGCCTTGAGCAGCTGTGCATTTGATTTTGCTGCACCTTGTCAGAAACAAGATGTTTTTACTATTTTGTCCGAGGACAAGCCTTCAGATGCTTTGGTTAATGCCTAGTGGTTGCCAGTATGTTTTGTGAAGAATGAAGTAATAGCTGTGTCACTGAATGTGCAAGCAGTGGTGTTACAGCCTTCCTCCTATCCACCTTGAAAGTAAGAGAACTCGTTAAGCTTTGGAGAGCTTCAGGTACCCATTTTTTAACCCTCAACCCATGGTGTGGGTTGCTTAGGGGCCTACAGGATGCTTATACTTATGTGATTGGGAATTCCTGACTCTGTAGCTGAAGCCAAGGCACTTTGTGTAAGAGTTAAAGGTAAAATGACCAGAAAAAGGGGAGCAGAATCTGTAATTTAGCAGTTAAGAAACACAAGTGAGAGCAGAAAGACTTGGGTTCATGGTCTTGAGTTTGTGGTCTACTCCCAGTAGTTTTTCTTTTTTTCCACTGAGCAGTCTTTTTGTAAAATGTCTGTTGATTCCTTCCCACCACCCATTATGATTATTAATACTGATGCATTCTAGAAGAGATGTAGGACCTTGCACTTGGCATGGTTAAACTTCATGAGGTTGGCATCAGCCCGCCTCACAAGTGTGTCAGGGTCCCTCTGGATGGCATTCCTTCCCTCCAGTGTATCCACTGAGCCACACAGCTTGGTGTCATTGGCAAATTTGCTGAGGGCGCACTCAATCCCACTGTCCATGTCAGCAGCAAAGATGTTGAACAAGACTGGTCCCAACACTGATCCCTGAGGGACACCACTCTTTACTGTTTTCCATGAGCCATTGACCATAACTCTTTGTGTGCAGTCATCCAACCAGTTCTTTATCCACTGAGTGCCCCACCTATCAAATTGATGTCTCTCCAATTTAGAGACAAGGATGTCGTGTGGGACAGTGTCGAACACTTTGCACAAGTGCAGATAGATGATGTCAACTGCTCTACCCCTGTCCATCAGTTCCATAGCCCCATCATAGAAGGCCACCAGATTGGTCAGGCAGGATTTCCCCCTAGTGAAGCCATGCTGGCTGCCACCAAGCACCTTGTTGTTTTTCATGTGCCTTAGCATGCCTTCCAGGAGAATCTGCTGTTAAGATTTTGCCAGGCACAGAGGTGAGACTGACTGCTGTGTAATTCCCCAGGTCATCCATTTTCCCCTTCTTGAAAATGGGGGTTATATTTCCCCTTTTCCAGTCGTCGGGAACTTCACCTGATTGCCATGATCTCTCAAATATGATGGACAGTGGCTTAGCAACTTCACACGCCAGCTCCTTCAGGACCTGTGGATGGATTTCATCAGGTCCCATGGACTTGTGCACATTCAGGTTCTTAAGATGGTCTCAAACCAGATCCTCTCCTACAGTGGGCCCAAGGTCTTCATTCTCACAGCCCCTGCGTCTGCCTTCTAAGACTTGGTTGGTGCAGTCAGAGCCTTTCCCGTTGAAGACTAAGGCAAAGAAGTTGTTCAGAACCTCAGCCTTCTCCAAATCCTGCATAGCCAGTTCACCCGATAGCTTCCGGAGGGGGCCTAAGTTATTCCTGGTCTGTCTTTTTTTTGCAATGTACCTGTAGAATCCCTTCTTGTTATCCTTAACATCCCTAGCTAAGTTTAATTCTAGCTGGGCCTTAGCTTTCCTAACCTGGTCCCTAGCTTCCCAGACAACATCCCTGTATTCGTCCTGTCCTTGCTTCTATCTTTTATAAGCCTCTTTTTTCCTTCGAATTTTTCTCAGCAGCTCCTTAGCCATCTATGGAGGTCTCCTGGCCCCCCTGCTGCACTTCCTTCTTGCAACACCCCTGAGCTTGTAGCAGGTGATCCTTGAATATTATCCAGCAGTCTTGGGCTCCCCTGCCCTCTAGGGCTGTATCCCATGGAACCTTACTAAGCAGGTACCTGAAGAGGCCAAAGTCTGCTCTGTTGAAGTCCAGGGCAGTGAGTTTGCTGCACGCTCTCCTCACTGTCCTGAGGATCTCGAATTGTACCATCTGGGTTGGAGCAATCCCAGGCACAGCTACAGGTTGGGCAAAAAAGAAATCCGGAGCAGCCCTGCAGAGAAGGACTTGGGGGTTGTGGTCGATGAGAACATGAACATGAGCTGACAGTGTGTGCTCACAGCCCAGAAAGCCAACAGTATCCTGGGCTGCATCAAAAGGAGTGTGACC
>NDXB01010850.1:182004-209647 GCA_002631895.1 Agapornis roseicollis | reverse complement strand
AAAAAAAAAAAAAAAAAAAAAAAAACCCAGAAAAAAAACCCAAAAAGAAAAAACCAAACCAACCAAACAAAAAAAAACCAAACAGAAATAATACCCTGAAATGAACATACAGGTTTATATTTTATTGGATGTTGAATGCCACCAGGTAGATTGTTATTTTCCCAACAGCCCTTCAAATTTCACTAGGGAACTATTCTTAGCAACAGAGCCCTTGAGGGTTGAACTCAGCATTAAAAATCAGTAGTCGTTTATAGAAATGTCTTAAGATTAAAATGTCAGGAATCCTCAGAACTTCAGCAGCTTACCTGGCAAATAAACATTGCTGTCTTTCCCAAGTGTTTTAAACTATATCCACAAAATCATGCTACTCTTTTTCCAGTTATCAATCACTTATTTTTCATCCTTTTCAAGACATACTGACTTTCTGAATTTTAACTTTGGGAGTTTAAGTTATGTAATATAACATGAACCTGTGTATCAAAATAAACACAACGTAAAAAAGCAACTCTTAAGGAAAATTCAAGAGAGATAATTAAAATTCTTGTTAACAGAAGTCTCACAGAATGTTTAATATACAAATCCATTGTATTTATTGGGAAGTCAGAAAGGTCTGTACTTTCAGCTCTACATTATTTGGAGACTTGTAAAGTTTCAGCTTACCTGAGTTTAGAAAACTGAAAGTGGTGTGCCTTGCTACAGCTAGCTGTAGGCTCTTTTTGAAATGAGTAGGAAGCGGAAAAGTAGTAGGATGGAATCATTCCTTCTACCCCTTCAAAGCTAGGTGTCCTTGAGATAAGAAAATCTAACACCAAGATACTAAAAGTGGAGTGAGTGTCTGGGGTATCCTCATCTAGTTCATTCATTTTCTTCACTCAGCTTGGGCCATTTTCCCACCCATCAAACCTTCCTGAGAGCTTTTGCAATGAATTAATCCAGCTGAAAATGTACTCAGAAAAAGTTAATAGATAATTTTGTTCTGAATTAATTTGCAATTATTTTGAAAACTCTGTATTACATGGTTGTTGAGATGATTGATACATTCCTCTATATATACCCTCATTAATCCATGCATTTATATGGGATCACTAAGATGTTACCCAATAAAAAAAAGAAAAAAGAAAGAAAAAGAAAAAAAAAAAAAGACTTTGTCTTTTCCTAAGAAATGCCTCAGAAGGTTAATTGCAAGAAAGAAATACCTAAAGAACGTAGAAAGGCAAAAACAGTTTGAGCAGTTTTTGAAAATTATTATTATTTAAAAAAAATACATGCAGAAGTGGAAAATCTCTATGGATTGTTATTGGGTAAAATAAGTTGGTTAGATAGTCATGCAATATTCTTTTTAATGCCCTTTCTTTTCCAATTTTAAAAACATTAAAATATGAAATTGTGTCACAGTAGACCACTTGTAGCAGACTCGTGAAGGCAAACCCCAAGAAACAAAGATGGGTTCACTGTGATCTGCAACATGAGGATAATTATGGCATAAGTAATTATTATTATTACTATTATTTCTTATGGGTGTATTAAATATTATGCTTTCATGTAACACATCACTAACATATTGATCATGATATAGTATAATACTATTATTATAGATATAAAAATTTTATAAATAATAAAATTGGAACTTGCTAATATATTTCAATTTCTAGGTTTCTGTAATACTATTGTGGCAATTTATAAAATGAGAGTAAAAATAGAAATTTTGCCTGTACCTTGGTTGCATATATCTGTATGACAGAATCATAGAATTATAGAATCATAGAATAGTTAGGGTTGGAAAGGACCTTAAGATCATCTAGTTCCAACCCACCTGCCAGAAGAAGGGACATCTCACACTAAACCATGTCATCCAAGGCTTCATCCAACCTGGCCTTGAATACAGCCAGGGATGGAGCACTCGCAACCTCCCTGGCCAACTCATTCCCGTGCCTCACCACCCTAACAGTAAAGAATTTCTTCCTTATATCCAGTCTAAACCTCTCCTGTTTAAGTTTGAACCCATTACTCCTTGTCCTGTCACTACAGTCCCTAATGAAGAGTCCCTCTGCAGCATCCCTATAGTCCCCCTTCAGATACTAGAATATATCAAAAAATGTACTGTTGCTACCACAAATTGAATCTTGACTAAAGATAAAATTGAAAACAAAAGATCTGTGAAAGAGATCAAAGTGAAAGAGAACCCAAAAAGTAGTGACAAGCCATTCTAATACTAGATGTTTCCACAGAGAAAATTGTAAATTCCCTTGCATGACAGAGTTAAAATGAATTGAGGTACACTATTGTCACAGCAATGGTCCCATCAAAGATATTAAAATAATCTGGAAATGCTCTCTAGTATCTCTGGGAAGGAGTGTCTAGGAAAAAAATGAAAGGATGTTCTTGCTCATTTTACAGATAAGAATAGGCTCTGTTAATATATAATTTGGAGGATATTGGCAGTTGTACCTTTTTGAGTATGATTTGTGCTTTAATCCATCTAAGAGAAGTGTAGATGGCTTCTCTGGGAAGTCACACTGTCTATGCCAGTCATACTGTCATAGCCATTCCTCCTTCATTATCCTTTCTCTGCAGAAACCTTTGCAGGTATTAGCTCCACCTAAATCTCTCACTTGCTCGAGCAGAAAGTATGCATTGTTAAAAGCTCATAAGCTTTACACTGTCCTACGTATTTTAGATCATGTTGAACCTTGAAATATTTCCTGAAAACCATTTTCAGTGAACTTATCAGCTTTATGAAGCCCACTCAAATATTTGGATAAACTGATAACACAGCATTGGATCTGTTCCATCGATCGTTCCCCAGAAGTAGCTTTCTTAACTCCTTCTCTCCATTGTTGCTATGACCAGTTTTAGGGGTATAAATGCGGTTTTGAAAATTTAACTTTGTGTTTTAAATATACTTACAGTGCAAATACCCAGGAGGGCAAAAGAACCTAAGAAGCAGATATTATGGAATAGAAACTAGCCCTAAACAGATAGGAAAAAAAAAAAAAGGGGGGGAAAGATTTTTCAATGCATGCAGCAGATTTCTTAGGTGTTTTACAACCTGTTAGAAATATCTGTCTTTCAACATACATACATAAAATGCAGGTATAATTTTCAAAATGAAAGCTCAAATTGATTTTATTTTTATTAATAATTCTATTTACATAGCCTGTCAAGGCAGCAGAATGACAACTGCAAAATAAGTTTCTTTTGCCACCAGCTGGCCTGTTAGTGTGTGTACATCATCAAACCAACATGGTTCTTAAGATGTATTAACACAGTATATCATCAAAATTATATTGTTTAGAAGACGTATTTCTGAGGCATTTAAATATGTATTTGGAGTTGAGAATACTGCGAGGTCTCCAAAGAAGTGCACTAATGTGTTTTAACATGACTACTAATTTTTAATATGACAACTAATTTTTCAGTGTGTTTTTGCCTTTTTTTTGTTATGCTTTTCAAGAGTGTTTAGAGACTTGTTTCATCAACTGGATAATATTTTTTCACATATAGGACAAATGTTTTTGCAGTTAACAATGTCAAGTATTAATTATGTTCCCAGTGTAAACCTTTGTTCAGCTAACTATTCATGAAGTTTCATATTGCACTACATTATTACAAGACATAACTTTTAGTAATAGTGACATCTGTCAAAGTGAATACACCACAAGGCATTATTGATTAGGGTTTAGTGAATAATTTCTAACAATGGATTTATTCAACAAAATTAGCTTATTGTCTGCATGCAGAATAGCTTCTAACAAAGAAATAAACAAACAAACCAGAATATCCTTGAATATATTTAGAAACATTCAAATGATCTATTTTCAAGCTTTGCTTTTTATTTTGTTTAGTTTGCATTGTTCTCTGCAGCTTGCATGATCATGGAGCATTTGTTATAAGCATCTAAACCACTAACTTACTAGTTATTTATTTCTAAAGTGTCAGCTGTATCACTTCTTTTTTTTTTTTTTCCTTCCCTCTGATGAATGCAGAAAGAATTTTCCAGGACTGGCAAAGCTTTTGCAACTATTTGTCTAAAACCCTGGCTTTTGCAAATATTCACTTGCATCTTTGAAATTTACTTTCCACTAATGCTCTTGCCAGTTAAATTCAATCCTTCAAATATTCCTGCAGAAAGATCACCAAAGGGTTGCACGTATTGTCAAAGCAAATTCAATCAAAGGTTGGTTGAAAATCTTGCACTGTATTTGCTCAGCTGTGTTAAAGGAACAAGTCATTCAAATTGTTCCCAAGGCATACCCCAAGAAAACCTAAAATTGGAGAACTGCTTTTATATGTGAAGATTGTATATTTGTATGTTGGTGATTTAACATAAAGTTTTTATAAATACATGACTCAAAGTTACTTTTTTCTAGAGCCAAACCATGCCATAGGTCTCTGACATTATCTTTTTAAAATATTTTCTTAATAAGCCTAAGAATAATTTAATGACAGACAAAGTGTTGCCTGGAATACTAAGAAGCTCATTTTTCTAGTGGAAATGAAAGAATGTGTAATCATTTAATATTTGTTGTCTGGTTTGTTAATTGCCAGTACATTCTTTGCAGTGGTCTTTTATTACTACACTGTTCTTCTGCATGTCTCATTCTCTAGTTCAGGCACTGTGTATAATAGCTTGGCTCCACTATAACAATGACAAAACCACATTAAAACTACAATAACTTATAGCAAGCATCTCATCCTGCATATTCGAGTGACTCTAAGATGAGCATTAGTGTGATGAAAGTGCATGAGACCATTAGTCTAGCAAACTCCATTGCTTTTCACAAAGTGAAAATTTTAACTTACACATAGTATAAATTTAATTTATAAGTACCATTTGACATCTAATGATGAGAATAAAAGCTGAAATCTTAGCATACAGTTAAGCTTGCATTAAAACTTCTAAGTCAAGTCATATATACTGTGCTAATTCTATTCTAAAATAGCAGGAAAACTAAACTTCTCCTTTAACACGAAGCAGTCTTTCATTTATAGTTCTACTCGTCTAAAATGGGAAATGTTCTGAATTTAAAACACACAATATATACAACAATACATACAGAAATGGAAATATGGATTGGTTTTAAGTTCTCAGAGTTTAAGAATTGTTTTGTCAAGAAAAATAAATTGTAGAATCATAGAATGGTTTGGGTTCAAAGGGACCTTAAAGATTATCTGGCTCCAACCACCCTGGCACAGCCAGCAACACCTTCCACTACACCAGGTTGCTAAAAGCCCTGTCCAGCCTGCCCTTGAATACTTCAAAGGATGGATCAGCCATAACTTCTCTGTGGAGGCCATTCCAGTGTTTCACCATGCTCACAGTAAAGATTTTTTCATTTTTTTATATATATATATATATATAGTATAAATTCCTCTTCTGTCAGCTTAAAGCTACTCCACCTTGTCCTGTTGTTAAATGCCCTTGTAAAATGTCCTTCTCCAGATTTCCTGTAGGCCCTCTTTAGGAGGAGGGAGTGTGGAGCCTTCTCTTGTCCAGGCTGAACAAGAACTCTCTCAGCCTGTCTTCATAAAAGTGCTCCAGCCCTCTGATCATCTTCTGGACTCTATCCAACAGGTCTACAACCTTCTCATGCTGGAGATGACAGAGCTGAAAACAATACTCCAGGTGGGGTCTCACAAGAGCAGAGGGGCAGAATCACCTCCCTCAACATGATGGCCGCACTCTTCTTGATGCAGCCCAGGGTATGGTTGGCTTTCTGGGCTGTAAGTGCACACTGATGGGTCATGTTGAGCTTCTTGTTGATCAATACCTCTAGTCTTTCTCCTCAGGGCTGCTCTTAATCCAGTGTCTGCCCAGCCTGTATTTGTTCTTGGGGTTGCTCCACCCAGGTAAAGGACCTTGCACCTGGCCTTGTTGAACTTCATAAAGTTTTCATGAGCTCACCTCTCAAGAATGTCAAGGTCCCTCTGGATGGCATCCCTTCTCTACAGCATGTCAACTGCACCACAAAGCCTCATGTCATCAACAAACTTGCTCAAGGTGCTCTCAATTTCACTGTGTCACCCACAAAAATGCTGAACACTGCTGGTTCCTATACCCGTCCCTGAGGGTTTGTACACATCACTGGTCTCCACCCTAACAATGAGCTGTTGACTGGAGCACTTTAAGAGTGATCATCTAGCTAATTCCTTATCCATTGAGATGGCCATTAAGTCATTTTTTCTCCAGTTTAGAGACTGGAATGTCATGTAAAACAGTGTCAAATGCTCTGCACAAGTCTACATAGGTGACATCAGTTGCTATTCCCTTATTGACCAATTCTGTAACCCTGTCATAGTAAGACACCAAATTTGTCAGGCATGATCTGACTGTAGATTAACTTCACAAGATGCAAAAATTTTGCTGTGATAATAGGTACCTGTAGTAGGTGCTATAGAAATTGATAAGGATACCTATTTTAGCTACTTTATGCCACAGCCTTTATTCAAATGTTGATTTTCTTGTATGTTAATAAGAAGGAGAGATATTTGACAATGTTCCCATTTTGTCTTCTTAACCATAGTTAGTATTGAAGCACTGAACTCACATTGTTTATCTAAAGTCTGAAAGATTCAGAGGATGTGCTAGCAAAAGCTGAATACTGAAATGTCATGACCGAAAAATTCTCAAGAATTTTATAAACTGCAGGAACTTAGAGTTAGATAAATATTTATAAACTACAAAGTTGAAAACTGCAGTCACTGGAATTCAGAAGAAAATTCCTGTCACTGTTTTTCATGATAAGCCTTTATGTATTCAGAGTGCTTCTCACACCTGAGATCTAAACAATAAAAGGTCTTTTCTTTCCTCGACAAAGGGTTTTTTCTCATCGTTTTAAAGGAAGATCTACCAGTTAAAATATTTCAATTTTACCTTCAACTTCTATCAACTTCTATAGCTATAACTGTGTAATTTATGTATTTTTATCATTAAATGACCAAAATGTTTTAATGTCCAAGGTGACATGCAGAAAGCATTAGAAGACACACATGATTTATTTAAAGTGAAAATCAAGTTTGAAAATAATTCTGATAAGAATTGTAGTGATTCTGAATGTAATACTGTGTATCTACATACATTAATCTCAGTGGTTTCAGGATTAAACCTTAATCTACAAGAAAATGGATTCTTTTATTCCCCCCAAATATATCTAGGAACTGGATCTAGGTTGAGGCCATTCCTTCTAATACTTAGTGAAGCAAGTGTTCTATCACAATAATGTACACTATGGGTTTGGAATTTTCTGCATGTTTCTGTGAACAATGAACTCTGATTTCTAGTCAGAAGTTTCATTATATGGAACAAAAGAAAATACTATAGGAAACCATATAATTTTGGTTTTACTACCTTAAATCTGTGTGAGGAAGGGATAAAAGGTGAAAAAATCCTCCCTTCAATCTGAGTTGATAACAGGAACAGGTGACATTTAACAGTTGGCTAATATTCAAACATTACTTACTTCAAGCTCAAGGCTGATTATCCCAGTGTGCAGGAAGTTAGCCCAAAGTGCTGGGAGATCTGCATGGGTGAATAAGGACCTCATAGCCAAACTCAAAGACAAAAAAGACATCTGCAGAAAGTGGAACAGTTAACAGAAGGGACTGATAATCTGAGAGGAATACAGACTCTGAGTGTCGAGGGATAAATTTGGAAAAACTAAAGTCCAGGTTGAATTGGGTTTGACAAGGGATGCCACAGCAAAAAGAAAGGCTTCTATAAATAAAAAGGTGACAAGAGGAAGACTAGGGAAAATATGGCCTGCTGCTGAATGAAGCAGAACCCCTAAAGACCTGGGACATGAAAAAAGTTGAATGTCCTCTTTGCCTCACACTGTGCTAGCAAGATCTGCCTTCAGGACTCCCAGTCCATGGAGACCAGGAGAAAACCTAACCCTTGGAGGAAGAGGGCCAGGTTAGAGAATACTTAAAAACTGGACATACATAAGTCCGTGTGCCCCACAGTTGCTAAGGGAGCTGCCTGTTGCCATTGGGAGGTCACTTGCTGTTATCTTTGAATTAGTTACGCTGACTGTGAGAGATTCCTGGGCATTGACAGAGAGCAACTGTCACCTCTGTCTTCAAGAAGGGCAAGAAGGAGGACCCATGGAGCTACAGGCCAGTCAATCTGACTTCAGTCCTTGGGAAGGTGATGGAGCAGCTAAACCTGGAAAACATTTCCAGGCACAAGAAGGACAAGAATGTCATTAGGAGTAGTCAGCATGGCTTCTTCAAGGGGAAGTCATGCTTGACTAACATTGTAACCTTCTACAGTTAAAGGCTTGGCCTGGTAGGTGAGAGAAGTGAATATTGTCCTCTTGGACTTCAATAATACTTTCAATCCTGTCTTCCATAAAATCTTCATAGAGAAGTTGAATAGGTTCAGAGATGGGTCACTTAGAAAGTTAAGAGACTAGAGCTGCAACTATAGCAAAGAGAAGAGTCAGGGTGGGAATCTCACCAATGTGTACAGATATATCTGCATATGGTCTTGTGCAAGCAGGTCTAGGTGGCCCTGCTTGAGCTGCAGGAGTGGACCAGATGACCTCCAGAGGTTGTTTCCAACCTCAGACCCTCTGTGATTCTGAGACACCTCAGAGTGTTCACTTTGGAGAGAATATCTGTAATGCATATCTGTTGATTACTTTTCAGAAAATTTTGCTATTAAAGTATATTTATGGTCTGTGAACTACCAGTTAAGTTCTTGGTGCTAATGAAGATGGCCCATGCCTTGGTAACTTAACTATCTACAACAGAAAAATAACACAAAGACAAGACCCATTAAAGAGATCCAATGGTCCTGGTGGAATTATTAAACTATTGCTTAAATATTTATAGCCAATCTTCCTTAGTGTTTTGAATTTCATAAGAGAAAAATCTGTATTATACCATCTCAGCATGATGTAAGATACTAACCACTACTTCTTTCATAATAGAAATTTGTATGCTGTAGCAAAGAGATGGGAAAGACAATGATGTCTTTCAGAAATGTCCATGTCTTGATAATATCAGGGCCATTTACAGCTTCTGGGGAAGTTTAGCACAGCCTCAATTATGCTCTTCTGGTTTGTAAATGCCCCCAGGGGCCATTATGCTAAAGTGCAGAGCAGTCAAGCTCTGCCCTTGGCACTTGACGTACAGGATGGAAGATGAGAAGGGTAAGATGAAACCAAAGATCAAACAGATAACACAAGCATCAAATATGAAATTCTTAAGTACTGACAGAAAGTTAACAGGTCTGACAGAGAGCTAGTGGGAGAAAGGAAGCAATTAAGGAAGAAGACGATATCAGTAATAAGATATATTTGTTTGTTAGTCTCTACCACATGCCGTGTTTAAGGAGTTGCTTATCCTGGACTTCTTTTCTAATAATAATGAAAAAAGACTATCAAAGAATTAAAATAAAAGGTATTGATTCAAATTGATAAATATATCATCAAACCTTGGTAACATTTTGTTGAGAATTTGATTTGTGGTGGGTTTTGGGGGGTTGGTTTTTGGTTGGTTGTTTTTTTTTGGGGGGGGAGGTAATTTCTGCATAAGTTGAGGTAAGAGGTTTTCAGCTGCTAAAAATGTTCGGTTTCACATTAAAATCAACTAATATAATAAAGTAGTGAAGTAAGTACTGTAACTCTATTTTAAAATGTTGTTAAGGACAAACAACAAATCATTAAACCCTACTTATACACCTGGTGAAATTGAAACTATCTTTATTAAAAATCATACTATAAGAAAATGTGGAAAAACGTTATACTGATATCTGTTGTCTGTCTTTCACAAAATGAAAATCATGCTTCAGTAATCTGTTACCATTCCTTGAATGTAAGCAAGCTGCTTTTCTAGGATTGACCCTGCTTAATAATGTTACTTTGTTGCTTAGAATTTGCACAGTCTGGCAATCATCTTTTCATAAAGAGAAAATAGAATAAAATAAAAACAAAATTGAGAGACATGAAATAAAATGAAACACAAGGAGGGCAACTGGAATACTCTTTTATCAAGTACTTCTGCAGTTAGACCTTTCACACATACAGCAGACTAAGCCTGCAGGATGGATCAGAATGCACAATTTGCAAGTCCTGTGAAAATGTCCTAACTACTAAAGCCAGAAAATATTTTCTTTTAATCTATTTCTCAGTGTGCAGTTTTGCATCTACACAAAGCTGAACTTCCACAGGAAGGTTTTAGTGTCTCACTTCAGAAACTCTGATTCTTCTTGAAAGAAGACTTCTTTGGCTTACAGTTTAGGCCAAGTGATATGAAACTGAGTCATCTGGGAAATAATAAACATGGATATCAAAAATATGGACATCTCTTGCAAAAAATAATGCAGGTATCCCGCAATACAGTGGATGAAATTGCTGCCACTGAAAACTCAGCATTCTTCTTAGCCCTCTAGGCTTTAGAATATCTGTCCAAAATGATATAATGAAGTTTGCTGATAAAAATGCTACATTTGTTGAAAAGTATCTTTTCCAGATCTTGTTGTGAGACTGTGATAGAGGGCCCTGCCATATGATTCCTGGTAGGAAATAATGAATTTATTCTCCTGCTACAGTGAATGCAGTGGAAAATTGTATATTATTTGTTGGATTCTGTTGTTGGCCAATTGTAATTTTCTATTCTTTTGACATCAATATTATTATATCTTTAAATTTAATTTTTTTTCTGAAATTATTTTTATAATGATACTTTTCAATTCTTTTAACTTAATCTTGTCATCTGTTCTCTGCATTCAGAAGCCACAGATTTGATGGTGCTCTGTAGTCTGTCTCTGGCCAGAGGTGCTGTAATAGGATGTGGTGATTGTCTTTATTGACCAAATTAAGCTAGACACACTTAGCGTGTACTGCCTAACAGTTATTACTTTGTTGGTGGGTTTTTTAATTTGATTTTTGATCAATTATGCTAAAGTTTATTGCAAAAAAAAAAAAAAGTTTCCTTAAGCAGAAAGCAGGACACAGAGGAATTAACATCCATTATTGCTCACATCACATAAATTTCTCATCCTACTTGCATTAACAAAGACAGATTAGAAGAGATATATTCCAAGAAAAGAGCCATCGTCAATGTGCATTTTCCTCTATTTCTTTAAATCAATATTTACCTAACATCTGTTAGTGATATTGGTTATTATATTAGAGTGTAATTCTCATTGAGCAGATAAATCACTTTTGACAAATTTAAATACTATTTATTTCATTATCACACTTTTATTATTGGTGCCACTTAACCCAGAACTGCACTGCTAATCAATATCAGTTCTATCAAAGAATTCAAACATTCTGGCTAACAAAAATATCATACCTTTACCTTTCTTTTTAATCAGCAAAAATTTATATCAGCACTTATCCTGAAAAATTAATTATCACCAAACACAACATTTTTCTACCTGTTTCTGCACATTGCTAACAGTTCTGGGACCTAAAGGTTAACTTTTGCTCAAGGGGTAGTAACCATCCTTCATTTTGATCTTCTCCTTTTGTCCAACCTGTTCACCTTACCTAATGCAAATATTGATCTAACTCTATCACTTAGTAACAAATTTAAAGTTTTGGGGCAAAAATCTTTTTTGCTTCTGACTGGGTCATTTTTTTTTTTTTAAAAAAAGTATCTACAAAAGATACAGCAGACACAGTAGCTGAAAGGAAGGGAGAGAACTGAAAACTTTTAATGGGAATCCAAACCTTCTATTGAGAGGTTGGACAGGTCATCTCCCTTAACAAGACAGATAGGAAGTATTCATTTCTTTTAAACTGACATTGGCAAGGACAAAAATGTGAAATAGTTTTATTAAAAGAAAGGACCTGAACTCCCACAAAGAAAGTCATTAAAAGTAAGACTGCGATACAAATGTAATAGTTAAATACAGTGCAATTGGCATTATAATTCATAGCAGGAATCCATGACTATAAGCAGATATGTAATGTCATTTCCTATACTTAAATTACAAGAGTCTTGTGATAAATATTATACTTATAGTGCCTTACTCTATTGTGTCTGACTGTTCTAATATTATGTTAAATAAACATCTTTAAAAATCTCAAAGAGGCTTTGGATCTTATAGCTTAAAAACCAAACATTTTTAAAACACCTAAAGTGCTAAAAAAATAATAAAATACACAAAGTTTCTTTAATGGCTGGCAGCCTCACAAGTTGTGAGATATTTCTCAACCTATTTTTTGGATTTTAGTGGAATCTCTTACACTTTCCATACAGAAAAGGTATTTGTTCCAAAGGATCTCAACTATTTCATAAAGTTGCAACTTTTCCATGATTCCTGTAAAAACATGAAAAGATTCTGATGCAAACAGTGGGCTTTAGTTTAGGACATAATGAAGTTCTATATCCTAGCTTCACCATATCCAAGTGTCTCTTGGTTTTACAGGTATATTACCAAAGGCAGCAACCAGATCAAGGACAACCTCTTAATATTCTTTCCAAATAATATTCAAGTGAATTTACATTTTTTATTCTCTAAAATTTTACCAAAGCAATTTCATGGTCTGTTTCTTTTAAGCATCTGTCTTGAGTCTTGGGTAGCATTGTTATCCAACAGAGCTGTCTTCAGGAAAGAACTGTTCCTTTGGACACTTCAATATATTCCACCTGGAATCACTCAAACGTCACTTAGAAATTACAAATGATGACAAACATATGTGAACGCATAGGCCACAGAGATCCTCAACTATTATATTGACATTTGTTTTTATAACATTTCAGCCATGATGAAGGAATAGAAAAATATAGGAAGCAGAGGGCGCAGACTAGAATGCATAACATGAGTGAAGGTAAACAGAAATGCTTCAAGGAAAAAAGTCTAGATATTCTATTTAAAAATCACCTAAATGTCAATGAACTACTTCAAAGACAAAATTTAAGCTACAAAAAAAGTAAGTTAACCACTGCCATGGCAACTGTAAACTCTAAAATAATAATCTTCCATAAAACTGACTCACTCTTTTAGTATTTCTTTGTTTTTTTCCTGTCAATGAAGATAAGATTTTGGCAGTGAGTTGCCTGAGGAACTACCCTAAAACAGTATGGATATCAGAATAAAGTACATTTATATTTATCTCACAGTTTTCTTTCTTTCCTTTATAGCAGTTAATATAATGGAAATACTTCAGAGCGAGGACTCAGGCAGGCAGTAGAGATTTCTAGGTTGAGCAGCTTACTATTCATGTTGAAGTGAGTTTCAAACGATCTGAAATAGAAAACTTGCAGAATAGTTCTAAAGCCATGGCAAAACATTTTAATACTTTTGTTTTGTAGACATACAAGTTATCTGTTTAACTAATTTTTGATGCTCAGTTTACTGAAAGCTGACCATGTGCCTACTAGCACTTGTACCTCTGTTGTCCCCATTGCTAAGAGTATAATAAAACTGAAATGTTATAGAAAGGCAGAGGAATAATCAAACTAGAAGTACTTCTGTAGAAGGGGATATTAGATTAGGAATCTTTAGCTTAGAAAAAAAAATGCTCAAAGGAATATGTTCTCAATGTATAAAAATAAATAAGGAGGCTGAGGAATAATTAGGCACTATTTTTGTAAAACAAGAGCAAGGGGCACTAAATAAAATTATCCAGAAAATTTTCATCAAAATAAGGGAAGTGCTTTTTCACACAGTGCATAATTAAATTGTAGAACTCATTGCCACAGGATGTTGTGGAGGCCAAAGATATAAATGGATTCAAAAAGTGATTTGAAATATGAAAGGTCCATCAAAGACAAAAAAAAAAAAGAGATGATACTCTGCATGACTCAGAAAACACTTCCACACTGCTGCAGTGTCAGAAGCTATCATTCTGTATTTGCCCTGTTCATATACTCCGTGCTTCCCAGGCATCTTTTATTGACATTTGTCCAAGAGATGGAAAGAAGTAATCACTTCTTCCCGATGTGTAGTTTGTTCTGGACATACCTACCTGGAAACACTTAAGTAAAGGAAGCAGCAGGTGCCAGTTTGTAGTTGATGTAAAACATGCCTTCTTACCTCTGTGTGGGCCTCTACCAAGCCTCTGACAAACTCAAGAATTTGTCATACAGTGTTGGGCCTGTGCAGTATGGCTGATCTACTGCTACAGCAGAACAAGCTAAAAAATATACTTCCTTCTCAGGATTTTCGGACATGTTTTTTTTGCTAACACTGACTGCATTGCATTTGCAACCACAATGTTAATATGACTAAACAGCACAAATCTTATTCATTATGTCTGAATGATCAGCAGCCTCTTAGGATAACCAAAAGTTTAGATAAACACACAGAACTTTTCTGAAAGTTTTTTCAACATCAAGAAAGGAGAGCAGCACTTAACTGAATATTTAACCTCAAATCAGTTATTTGAAGTGCTCTTATTTGAATCAAAGCTCGTTGTGCATTGGAGTCCTTCAGCATCCTTCAGCAGACCTTGAGTCAAACCAGCAGCACTGGTGAGTATTATTACAACTTAACCAGCAACTTCATAATCAGGTGAAGCTGTTTCTGTCGTCTGAAAAAAAAAATGTTTTTCTTTATATATTACCTTTCAGTACCAGCGCACCTCATCTTTGAATTTATATTAAGATGCACCAAAAAACCTAGAATAAAGGTTATTTAAACCTTTTTTAATATTTTTATTTACATTACCCAATAATTTTATTTAAACACAGTCATAAATCAACAAAAACCTTTTCAATAGTTTCTTAAAATTGACTTGGATTTTTTATGCTGAACTGTAGTCCTCCTAGTCCTGAGGAGACACATGTGGAGCAACCTTATGTGTTTTCTCCTATCTAGCTCTTTCTTACTCCAAATATCACTTAGAAGTCATGACTCCCAATATAGAAGCAATTGCATAACTGTCCTTACAAGGTTCAGCAAGGCCATTAAATAAATTAATCACAATATTGCTGGTTGAAGACAGAGCTGCCATTTTAACAGATGCTCATTCACTGACATGTAATTCCTCTTAAATCAAAGCAGCTGACTTGTGTATCAAAGAATTTCCTAACCATCTCATCTTCAAAATTATCTATTACTTGGCCTCTGCCTTTTTTTACTGGGCTCTGAAACCAGATTGAGGTTGTAAAAATCGTGAAGCAGATTTTACAAGGAACGTCAGAGGAGGCAATCATAATTTGTCTTTTGTGAACGGAAGTTAAAACTCATATATGAGAGGTTAGATATTGGTTCATTTAATTTGCTGAAATGTGAGGGAGAAAATTGTATAGCTGTATGTTCTGGTTTGAACTCAGTTTCTACTCCCTCCTCCTCTTTCTTTCCTCCCCCCCACCCTCCTTCCTCCCTGCTCCTGGAGGGGTGGGGACGAGAATTGAAGGAATGCAACCCCCAAGGGTTGACATAAGAGCTGTCCAGTAACTAAGGTATAACACAAATCACTACTGCTACCACCAATAATAATAACGATAAAGAAATAACAAGGGAAGAGGGTAGGATACCACCCACTGAAATAAGTCTGACCGGGAAGTGAAGTGTCCTTCTTGGTAACTCCCCATTATCTCCCCAGGCATGACGTGCTGTGGTATGGAATACCTCTTTGGCTAGCTTGGGTCAGGTGTCCTGTCTCTGCTTCCTGCCAGCTTCCCCTCCTACCTGGCAGAGCATGAGACTCAGAAAGTCCTTGGTCAGAGTAAACATTACTTAGAGACAACAAAAAAACAACTGGTATTATCAGCTATGTTCCAGGGAGAGTCAAAATATAAAAACTGCATCAGCTACTAAGAAGGAGAAAAATTGACTGCTACTGCTAAACCCAGGACACTGTAGCAACTGACAAGTGTGAACTGGGGTTGTTCAGTTTTGGCTTGTAAGGTTAAGCTGTCACCAGAAATATCAGTTAAAGAAAAAGACCTGAAATTATTCAGAATTATGACTATTCCTGCTGCTTGATTTTGTGTGAACCCACTTTACTAAGTATCATTACATAAATTTAGCAATTGAAAACAAACCCATGAAGTAGACTACTCTTGAAGAATGCAGATCACGTTCATCCCTTTTCAGCTGACAGTTTTGTGCAGATTCATTTCACATTTGATCTGCTCCTCGTAAGATATTTTTAGAATCATAGGGTTGGAAGGGACCTTAAGATCATCTACTTCCAACCCCCCTGCCATAAGCAGGGACACCCCACACTAAACTGTGCCACCCAAGGCTTCATCCAACCTGGCCTTCCACACCGCCAGGGATGGAGCACTTGCAACCTCCCTGGCCAACCCATTCCAGCATCTCACCACCCAAACAGGAAAGAATTTCTTCCTTACATCCAATCTAAACCTCCCCTGTTTAAGTTTGAACCCGTTGCCCCTTGTCCTATCACTACAGTCCCTAATGAAGAGTCCCCCCCTAGCATCCCTATAGGTCCCCTTCAGATACTGGAAGGCTGCTATGAGGTCTCCATGCAGCCTTCTTTTCCACAGGCTGAACAGCCACTACTCTCTCAGCCTGTCTTCATATGGGAGATGCTCCAGTCCCCTGATCATCCTCGTGGCCCTCCTCTGGACTTGTTCCAACAATTCCATGTCCTTTTTATGTTGAGGACATCAGAACTGCACACAATACTCCAGGTGAGGTCTCATGAGAGCAGAGTAGAGGGGCAGGATCACCTCCTTGGACCTGCTGGTCATGCTCCTTTTGATGCAGCCCAGGATAAGGTTTGCTTTCTGGGCTGCAAGCACACACTGTTGGCTCATGTTCATGTTCTCATCGACCAGCACCCCCAAGTCCTTCTCCACAGGGCTGCTCTGAATCTCCTCTTTGCCCAACCTGTAGCTGTCCATCCAACCTGGCCTTGAGCACTGCCAGGGAAGAAGCATTCACAACCTCTCTGGGCAACCCATTCCAGTGCCTCACCACCCTCACAGGAAAGAATTTCTTCCTTATATCCAATCTAAACAAGGATGTTTGAAATACAGTGAGCAGCTTCATGAGTAAGAGCTGGACTTTGACAAAGACAACCTTTGTAATCTGTTGTTTGGAAGTGTTCAAGAAGTTCACTCACAAGCATCTATTCCTAAGCATGAAAGTACAGACATTTTAGACTGCATTTTGTGAGTGAATAGTGTTGGTTGTTGGATTAAACGTATGTAAACACACACAAATGCAGATTCTCACAAATATAGTTATGCTACACCATGGAATAAAAAAGGTACATAAATTTATTCTAAAATCTTTTGGTTGCATATGAGTTTTATGAGAGTGATTGTGCTGAACATGATCCTATCCATTGTCATATTTTCCACATGCGCAAATTTGGATTGTTATTTATTCCAAAAGGTACCTACTTGTGTACTCCTAATCAAGCAGGCCTAAATTCTGCCTTATACCTACCTCTAGAGCAACATAAAATAAACAGTGCCAGGGTTCAGGCATCAGCTTGCATGTTATCCTCAATCATTCACATTGTTAAAATATTCTCATAGTTCCTTATGCAGTTTTGGCCACACCAACTAGCTCTGTCCCAGTACTTTCTGGGCTTTACCTTTGAGTAAGGAATTGTTCTTTGTGTTCAGTTTGGATGTAGCCATCATATTTTGCAACACAAGCTTAGTTCTCCCACAATATTTCGTCTCAGCACCACAAAAGAAATCCTGTTTGTGTTTAGAGACAGGGCACACGTTTCCAGTGTATGTATCTGCAATTAATTAATAATGTCACAGGATTCATTCTCATTTCTTAAAGAAATTTATGCCATAAAAACTGTGCAATGCAAAAGTTACAGCCTAAGAGCTAAATGTTAGTGTAGACAGTAGAGATATGGATTTGCAAAGGGTTTTTGCAATTGTGAGAGTTTAAAGCAATTGTGTCAGTCACCATATCCAGCCAAGAACCCCAAATGAGAATTCAGATGAAGTGCATCAAGCTAATGATCAATTTAACTAGTGGGGATTGAGGCTTATGAATTTATCATGGATTTTACAGGAAGTCATTGTGGAGAAAGGTGAAACAAGTTTTCTGTGAAAGAAACAGTTCCTGTGGCTGAAAAATTCTGCTACTGTATTTTGTAGTAGTCAAAAGTAGGTTTAGATTATATCAGAAATCATTCTCACTGTGTAAAACAGCTTTTTGCCTCATTTTCCACAGCTCTTGTAAATCCTGCTATATCAATCTTGTTTTTGACCTTAAACTTTTGGTGATCTCTGGCTGCCAGAATAAGATAATAGGCAGTGAAACCAAAGAGTTTCCCATCTTCTAATGAGGACATCACCTTCCTGGTGCAAATTGGAGTTCATAAAATTGTTTTTGTTTTTTTTTTGTTTTTTTTTTTTTTTCCAAGCTATTCACAGTGCTGTTTAGAAACAACTGAAAACAGATCTTTCAAGTATATCACTATGTGCAGCCACTTAGCCAGGTAAATGATTACCTTTTTATAATGTGTAGCATATGGTGGTGGNTTTTTTTTTTTTTTTTGTTTTTTTTTTTTTTTCCAAGCTATTCACAGTGCTGTTTAGAAACAACTGAAAACAGATCTTTCAAGTATATCACTATGTGCAGCCACTTAGCCAGGTAAATGATTACCTTTTTATAATGTGTAGCATATGGTGGTGGGAGAGAAACTTGTGAGAAAGGCACAAGATGTTAAAAATATTTTTACTGAAAAATACTGACATTTCATAGGAAATCATGAAGGCAGCTTCCAGTCTTTACCTATCTAACTTTGATTTGAGTTTTTGTGGTTTGGGCTTTTTAGTGTGTGTGTTGTTTTGTTTTGGTTTGGGGTTATTTTATTGTGGTTGTGTTTGGGGGTTTTATATATGTATGTGTGTACTTGTGTATATATATGCATTATTTATAGCAAATCTTTTTTACAATACATTTATTACTGAGCTTTACCAGAAACATTACTGAATCTAAGATATTTTCCAGTCATTCAGTGACTTCATATTCCTGTGTAGTACATAGAATCATAGAATAGAATCATAGAATAGTTAAGTTCGGAAAGGACTTTAAGATCATCTAGTTACACACACACACCACACCCCACACCCCCCGCCATAGGCAGGGACACCTCATACTAAACCATGCCACCCAAGGCTTTGTCCAACCTGGCCTTGAAAACTGCCAGGGATGGAGCACTCACAGCCTCTCTGGACAACCCATTTAGTGCCTCATCACCCTTACAATAAAGAATTCTTCCTTATATCCAATCTAAACCTCCCCTGTTTGAATCCGTCACACCTTGTCTTATCACTACAGTCCCTAATGATGAGTCCCTCCCCAGCATCCCTATAGGTCCCCTTCAGATACTGGAAGGCTGCTATGAGGTCTCCACGCAGCCTTCTCTTCCACAGGCTGAACAGCCACTACTCTCTCAGCCTGTCTTCATATGGGAGATGCTCCAGTCCCCTGATCATCCTCATGGCCCTCCTCTGGACTTGTTCCAACAATTCCATGTCCTTTTTATGTTGAGGACACCAGAACTGCACACAATACTCCAGGTGAGGTCTCATGAGAGCAGAGTAGAGGGGCAGGATCACCTCCTTGGACCTGCTGGTCATGCTCCTTTTGATGCAGCCCAGGGTACTGTTGGCTTTCTGGGCTGCAAGCGCACACTGTCAGCTCATGTTCATTTTCTTATAAATTTGTACTGCTCATGATCCTGGGCTTTAAAATACGTATTGCAAAAAAAAATAAGAGTTAAGCCACAGTGTTCTTTGTCAACATGCTTAGGCACCCTTTGTTTGGCATTGCCATGTTCTACTTTGATTTTTAAATTATGCTAATAAAAACCTACATATCACTTTGGATATATATGGTAAGCACAGTGAATTAAATCTATAGCAGGTAAAAAAGGAAAAGAAAGGTATAAGAAAAAAAATTGAGACTCAATAGTTAAAAAGAAAACAACAAAAAAAACCCATAACAAATAATATCTTTATTTCTTATGTAGCAAAGAAGAATGAGTCCTTTAAAGTCTGAAGCCTTAAACTTAAATTTAGGGAATTAACTTTTTTGTCTTGGTCTTCCCTGTAAGGAAGTAAGGTTATCAATGTTCCCTTGCAATCCAATTCACCACTGGATTTAAAGAGAAGAAAGTAATACTTTTTTTTTTGAGGCATTTTTAGAATCATGTAATATAGTTATGCAGATTTTTGGTTTGGGTGGTGAATGTCTTGTGTTTCAGCAAAATCTGGAGGTCCCCTGAGATAGAGATTATATTCACTATTAAACAGTCAGCAAGCTTGGCTATACTGAAGCATTTATTTCAACAACATTCATGACCTGAAAGAGAAACAAGTGAGTAGTTACTGAACTCTATATTCACTTACAGTTTGTGTGATTGTTTGGGCATATTCTCAGCATATTTCATTTACAGGTAAGAACACATAAAAATGGAACATTTTGAGAACAGAATTTTTTGTGTAGGTATTTCCTCTTGGGATTACATATGCTAGACCTTATAATTTGCATCTGAATATTTGAAAATGAGAAGCAACAAGCATAAATAGTTGAAATTGCATTACTCTGACCAACAATGCCATTCTAAGATTCTCAATATTCCATGCAATAGAATGATTAGTCCAAAGGTTATCCTGTGACCAGTGTCTATCCCTAACAGTCTTCTGAGTTGGAAATTTAACTGATTAAGCTGCCTTAATGTAGAGAAAGATCATCAATATGTTGCTTCAAAAATGAGCAGAAAAATTCCTAATCAGTAAGAACTTGTCCCTACAGAGCAGGAATTGTCTTCTCTTCCAGATCCCTTAAAGTTTTCAGGTGTATAGTCATCTTCCTTTCACAGTCCTTTTAAGACCTGCTCTCTCATAAGCGAACAAGTCCCATCTCGTGGACATTTTTTTTTAATATTTACAAACACACAACTGGAATGTCTCAAAGTTCATGGTCTGGTCATATGTAGACACTGAATGTCTAGAGGATATTCCCCATTTTTGACTGGGCAAACCTCTCCTATAAATTTCAAAGCAGCACTAGTGAAAGCAACTTCTTGGTTACTTTCTTCATTGTAATAATAAGAGGGAGATTCTGTGTTGACATGGACTATTTAATGTGTCTGCTTTGAAAACTGATTCTTTAATCTTCAGAATGAAAACTGTCTATAAGCCTGAAGCTACTGTGACTTAGGGCAAGCTGTCAGTTATAGAAGCTGTGAATGAAGTGAATGATAGCTATTTTTCACCAGCAATGTGAAGTTATAGTTATAAAACAGTGATGAACACAGAAATACAGCAGTCAGTGGCAGGTTGAAAACTAGATCACATGAGCCGTGCACTTAAAATGAAATATATCCTCACTACAGCTAGATTTGTGTCTCTGAACCAGGCAAGGTGTGTTAGCACCAACACAAAATTTTCTTCATCAAGAATGAAAACCATGTTACATTATTGTAAGAGTATAAGCTACTTCTCACAAATTCTGGTCAAACTTGTCTCGTGTTTTCATGATTGGCATAAAGTTTGCAGACTTGTAAAACTGTCCTCAAAAACCCATGAGGTAATGCAACATGACATTCAGAAAAGGCTAGAGGTAAGGCTCCCCAAAAGAGTATTCAGCACATCTGTGAGTCATGAATTTCAGAACAAGCAGAGTTTATTTCCTTTCTGAAAGGAAAGCGGCTTGCTAGCTGGTTGGAATTTTTGCCCCTGTTGTTGTTCTATTGGGTTTGTGTTGGATTTTTTGTGTTTTTTTTTCTTTTCTTCTTTGAAATAATGTTAGAGGACTTCTACTAAATATATATATACACACACACAAAAGATAAAAGGTTAATGTAATGATATTTAAAAAGAATTGAACAATTATGGTATTTTTGTTATTCCCACAAATAGCAAAATACGGGCAACCAATTTAAGTGAATTATGCAAGAAACATGCAGGATAGGATATTTCAGGTTGCTCCAATTCAGTGGCCTATCTAAAAGGCAGACAGCAGAACACTGATGAATCCCTCCCTTTCCTTATTTAGAACCCTATTTATGTGAAGAATCACTAAATTTTTATCTATATGTCCCCTACACTTAACTCTCATTTTTCTCCTTCCTTTGAGGAAATACAGAATTTAATCTGACATATAAGGAATCAGCAAGTCTAAATACAGCACTATTTTAATTTATGTGTCATAAAATTCTATTCTGATCTGCAAGCAAATCAAATGTAATGAAGTTGGTGTACATACAACTGGGAGAGAAAATAAAATAATAGATGTACAAAAGGCAGTTATTCAGAAAATATAATTTTCACTAATATTCAAGGAGATATTAAGAGAGAATAGAGTTATAAAAGGAAGGAATTGCACATAAACATTTGAAGAATGAAAAATACAATAGCCATCACAATATCTGTCATTGTATCTCAAACATTTAGGAAAAAAACTGCTCCAATTCTTATTTTTCTACACTGAGGAAAATATAAAAAGGAACACTATTAACCTAATCTTAAATATCCCATATACTTTTCAACAAAGACTTTCTGATGTATGCGTAAACACAAAAGCATGCACAAGACTAAGAAGTTCTTCCTAAGGATATGGAGAAAAGTCAAAAACCTGGGTTGCACTGAACAACCATGAAATGGAATGTCATCTGAAACAAATACTACTGTCCCTGAATAGTTAATCAAAGCCATTTAGTTAAATAACCAAACACTTTAAAGCAGATTGTAACAGGCCCTTTAAGGAAATGTGCTTACATTTCCTTTAAGGGAAAGTACTTATATTGCTACCAAAAAATGTTAGAAAGAACATGCAGGAGTATAAAATTCCATGGAGAAATTATAGGGCTTTTAACATGACACTATTTAGTTTACTGCCAGGAAAAGTAACATAGGAAAACCATAAAGACTATGTAAATGGTGGAGATTGAGACAAGGATTTTTAATTAGAAGTTAAATAAGCAAAATTAAGGAATTGAAGATGTAGGTTGAAAAAGAGGTATTATCTGTATTATTCTATCAATGTGGTTGGTTTTCACAGTTAATCCTGCTACAAAGGTATAAATGGGACATAATTATTGTGTGTAAGTATATATCATTAGGCAAAAACTAAAGCATAGCATCTTCCAGTGGGAATGATGCACTTATGTCTGTTTATACTTCTAGATAAATGTACATAAGTGTTACTTAAAAAAATCAGATTCTACTTTAGAGTTGATATTTAATAAGCATGCTTTATGGAGAGAGCCTTTGCCACAAGGCAAAGGAAAAAGGCAAGACATTTTCTTCACAGAACCCTCCAGGAGCTGGAAGGGAAGAAAAAAGGGGGGCGGGGGGCAGATGAGAGTGAGTGGATGCACGGTTCTGGGTTACCAGCTGAGCTTAAACCATGACACACGTGTTCTTCAAAATCTGTTTTCTTAGTAAACATGAGGGACATGTAAAATAGCCAGTGTTGTACACCAAGAATGAATTATGTGCTTACAACAGTTGTGTGACTAGAAGAAGTAAAATGTATCAGTGAAATGTGAAAAAAACCCAAACTAAACCAAAAATGCACTCCCTTTTGTCTATAATCTATTACTTTAAACTCTTTCTGCTTTTTTTTTTTTTTTAACAGGGAAAAAAAAAGTGGGCTTTCTTTTTTCTTCCTTCAAAAAGATAAAAAATATTCTCAACACATTCTACCATAGTATAGCTGATTAATTTCTTGATATAAATATACCACTAAATGCCTAAACTGGAATTTTTCCAGCCAGATCATCAGCAGGAAAGCCTAAAGCATATAATGCAAGTCATTATTACTGAGCAGCACGTATAGTAAACTATTCACAGACTGGGAAAAAGTCAATGATGCTGTTGAAAGGAAAATATAAACTGGAACACAACAAAAACTGTACGTGAAGAAAGGTAAACCTAGATAAATGCTTTCTATACTGTTTTATAATATCCTTGTAAACACGTAACATCTCTGACTAACATCTCTGTTAAATTCTGTGTGGTTTTGTTTTGTTTTGTTTTGTTTTTTTTAACTAGGGTTTGGCAAATTGACGTAAGAATTATTCTCAGAAGCATAATACTGTATTCTGCAGACTGGAGAAAAGACGAACTGGAATGTTCTCATACAGGATCTGAGAAAAGGGTGGCATATCATCAGAGTCCCTTCCTTTGTCTCATCAAGCAGACAATTACATCTTTAGTAGTTATACAAGACTGTTATTATTGGCATTATGTTTCAAATGACTGACAGTAATTTAATGAATATATTCCTTTTCCTTTACTAAGTTTTTTGTTTTTTTTTTAGTACTGGTTTGTAATCTTACTAATAACAGATTCCACCAAATGAAGATTTTAGTGATGGTAGAAAATATTGAAATTGCAGAAAATGAAGAAATGGGAAATAAGCCTGCATATTCTGTATTTGTTGAGTTAATTGATTTGTGTTTGTGGCATATATTGTTGAGGTTAAGAAATTTGCTTCTCAGTTAAATAGGAGTTAAGTCAGGCCCCCGGTGAATTCATCAGGTACACAATGAATTGTTTAGGTTCTCTTTCTTTAGCGTTTCTTTTAAAACAGCATTACGAAAGCATAAGCTACAATCCTAACATGCCTGGAAACAGTTCAGAGTTGCAATGGCTTAGAGACCAGAGGCACTTTTGATATCAAGAAATTCCTATAAGCTCTTTCTTGAGGAAAAGAGAATTTTCCTCAAAGTTTGAAATCATATTTTCAGAATCAAATTTGGTGCCTCATGCTTTTTGCTTTAGGTCGTCACATTTGCCTACCATCCTGGTTTAGTGTTATAATAAGTGAATCCACTGAAATCTTATTTTACCACTCTCAGTTGCCCATGGATACATTATTTGCAGAGTGTCTGGTTTTGTTCCTGGCTTGGTCTCATTGTTCATCTTTGGCGGAAATTTGCACCATCTCTAAAGTACTAAAGTGATAAATAGGACAGGAAGTGGCAGGTAAAGGTCTAGAATCAGGTTTAAATGACATTATAGATTGAATCTATATTTTATTTTTATTTTGAATTCACTAGTTTTATTATTAAACATTTATAATGCAGTGATTCCTAGAGACCAACAGACCCTAGCAATGTATAGAAATGGCATTCCCTTCCTCAAAGAGGTTACAGTCTTGAAGAATGGGTGTAACAAGTGGATGCAATAAGCATACAGAGCAAGGACACAGCTGTTGAGACATTGTGAAGAAAGAGGAGGTGAACAGTTCTGAACTAGTTGCAATTCTATCCCAACACATTTTCTACACGTTTCACTGTGTTCTTGTTAAATTTCACTATAAGCAACTTTGCATGTATCAGTGCATGCCTCCAAGGTGCTTGAATACTAAAGCAGACAGTATAAGGAGTAAATATGATGATTTGGAGATCTATGTGCAGTTGCAGGGCTATGATCTTGGGATCACAGAGAGGTGGTGAGATGGCTCCCACTTTCTGGATTGTTGCAATGGAGGGATACAGCCTGTTTGCAAAGTACAAGAATAGAAAATGGGGAAGGCTAGTTGTCCTTTAGCTGAGAAAGCACTTAGCGTGTATGGACCTCTGCCTTGGGATAGATGAGGAACCAAATAAGAGCTTATGTACTAGAATTAAAAAAAAAAACCAAACAACAGCTAGGGGTTACATTAAAGTGGGTATCTGCAATTGGCAAACTGAGCAGGGAAGAGCAAGTGGATCAGTCCCTCTACAGACAGATAGGAGCAACCTTACTTTCATGGGGGACTTCAACCACTCCTGTATCTGCTGGAGATACAATACAGTGAGACAGAAGTAATCCAGAAAGTTCCTGAAATGCATCAATGACAGCTTCATCCTCCAAGTGATACAGAAGCCAATAAAATGAGATGCTCAGCTGGACCTCATACTCACCAACAAGGAGATGATCACTGTGAAGATCAAAGGCAGCTAGGTCTAGAGTGAGGGTGGGGTTTAGGATCCTGAGATCAGGGTGAAAAGCAAAATCACAACCCAGGACTTCAGGAGAGCAGACTTTGGCTTCTTCAAAGATCTGTTTGGAAGAGGCCCACAGACTAAGGCCCTGGAGGAAAAAAGCAGCCTGAGAAGATGATTAATTTTCAGAGATGACAGTTAGAGGCCCCTGGGCAATGAAAGAGAGAAAATTTGACTCCTATCTTCAAGAATGGCCACAAAGATAATCAAGGGACCGGAATATTTCACATGTAAAGAAAGATTGAGAGAGCAGGGACTGTTTAGCATGGAGAAGATCTGGGAGAGGATCTTATCAATATGCACAAATACCTAAAAGGAGGGTGCAAAGTGAATTGACCCAGGTTCTTTTCAGTGGTACACAGTAGTGGGACAAAAGGTAATGAACAAAAACTATACCCAGGCAGTTGCCTCTGAACATCTGAAAGCAGAGGGTAACTAAGCACTGGCACAGGCTGCCCAGAGAGGTTGTGGAGTCTCCATCATTGGAGATATACAGGACATTGTCCTGAGCAAGTGATTCTAGGTGACTGTGCTTGAGCAGGGCGGGGCTGAACCTTTAGAGGTATCTTTCAGCCTGAACTGTTCTATGAATCTGTGATCCTGCTTTACAGCAAAGGTAAGTTTTGAGGGGCGTTAGAAACATTTTTACAGAGGATTTGAAAATTTTTATGCCTCTTGGAAAATCCCTAGAGGTAAAAGATTTGCTTCTTATAGACTGTGATTAGCTCACTTTATTATTAATGCTATGCCAAATGCAGAAAACAGTATGCATTTTCATCTTCTGATTCATTTTGTTAAATGGTATATAAGACAAAATAAATTAGGTGCACGAAAGCAGGGTTTTCAAGGGCAAATATAATATATTAATGCAGTGCCTTATGAATCTTAATAATAAAACGTCATTCATTACAAAAAAGTAATATGTAGTTTTGCTTAGATGGTACTGACATTTTACCAGTGTGGAACCTTAAATAGTTCCCTATTATACAAAATTACTTATGCTTTTTCTTGTAGAAGATCAGAGAAAAAAAATAATAGCCTGTCACTCCAGTAAAAACCATTAGCTTGTTGGGAAAATTCCTGGCCAAGTCTGCTTTACCTTTGTGGCAGCAGAAGCTTCACGCTGAGACTAGAGGTGTCTGATTGACCCATCATCCCTGCTGGAAGCCTCTACTCCTCTGCTAGCCTTGACTTGTGCGACCTCAAAATAAATGCTGATATTTTACAATTCATAACACAAAGGAAAAGGAGAAATGAAAATGGAATATATGATTAGGGATATAATTTTCTGCCACCACTGTCTCCTTACTGCTTTGATTCTTGGTACCAGAAGTTTGAAAGTATCGATATATTATGCTGGAAGCCTTCTTCCTGTTAAAATAGACTAATGAGAACCTGGATTTAAGCCATTTTTTCCTTCCTTAAATGGCATGCAAAATGAAAAGAAAAAAATCCAAGTGTCAAGTATGAGTACTTGTCCTCCATCAGCTAACAGAGAATTTAATTAATATGTTGCAAAGATCTTTATCAGCTGTGACATTGCTCCATTATCACTACTGGAATGTTAACGGATTTCCATAAATTTGCTATATTTGAATATTATGTTAAATTTGAATAAGCATGTGAGCAAAACACAGGAGATGATTTCACAAAGTGCTGGAATTCTATTCTGGTTTAGAATTAGATGCAGACCCATTTAAAATCTGTAGTGAAATAAGCTACTGTGTGGATTAGTTTTACTTTTTACTAATTGTCACAGGAAAAAAAAAAAAAAAAAAATACAA